>JAJIBD010035928.1:0-39789 GCA_021461705.1 Cryptotis parvus
GCATCCCATATGGTCCCCCCGAGCACCGCCAGGAGTAATTCCTGAGTGTAGAGCCAGGAGAAACCCCTAAGCATCACCGAGTGTGACTCATAAAGCAAAATAAATAAATAAATCACTGTCACTATCTTCCCGTTCATCATCGATTTGCTCCAGCGGCCCCAGTAACATCTCCATATGACCTGTCTCATGCAAGTAGAGCCCAAGGGCACCTGCTTGCTCCAGGAATATAAAAGAGCCTCAAACCATTCCATCAGGTCATGGGAATGAAGTCTATAATTGTTACTGGTATCTGGCATATCAAATACAACAAGGGCAGCTTGCCAGGCTCTGCCGTGCGGGTAGCATACTCTTGTAGTCATCTCAAAATCCAGCATTTATTGATGAACCGCGTGGCCGGGCTGTGATAGGCTGGTCTGCTGGGTGGAGTTCTGACGAGGGGAAGTCCGGATGTGGAAAATGGAGGTCCTCATGGAGTGGGGGTCGTCTGGCTTGTTGTGAGGCTCTGCTGGGGTGGCGGGCCAGGGCTAGAACCTGCCATCCCTCCCGAGCACCTCATGAGCGGCTGGGCACAGTGAGAGCCAGTAGCAGCTCTGCCCCATGTCTGTCTATTTATTAAATAAATAAAATAAAATAAAATAAAATTAGCATCAGGGGCCCGAGTGATAGCAGAGCAGGTAGGGGCGGTGCCCTGCACACGGCAGAAACAGGTTGGATCCCTGGCATCCATATGGTCCCCGAGCACTGCCAGGAGTAATTCCTGAGCAAAGAGCCAGGAGTAACTCTTGAGCTTCGCTGGGTGTGACCCCCAAAAAAAAAAACACAATAAAATAAAATTCGCATCAGAGAGATGCTACTAGCAAAGTTGCTTTGCAAGCAGCATACCTGGGTTTGATCCCGGGCACCCCTTATCTCCCTGAGTCTCTCCAGGAGTGACCCCTGCCCCCTGCCCCATGTGACCTCAAACCCCCCAAATAATAAGCAAGAAGTGTTCCTGGCACAGAGGCGAGTGCCTGCCGCCTAGTTCCCAGGGACCAGATACAGGGTGGGCTTCCGACTCCTCCGGGGACGAAGGGGACCTTCACAGGGCCCGCGGGTCGCTCACTCCAGCTCGAGCACCAGGAGGGGCTTTGCACGCGGCTGGTGCCGCGCGGGCCCAGGCCCAGGACTGGCCAGGAGTTGGGGCGGGGAGGCGGACCGAGCCCCAGCAGCACCACAGGTCCAGCGGGGCTCCTCGAGAAACTGAGGCAACAGGCGTCGCATCAACCGGTGCGGGAGGGGGCGCTTCCCCGGCCGATGGGCGGGGTCTCAGAGATGGGTGGAGCCTAGGAGGACGGTGGGCGGTGCATAGCCCGGAGGCGGGACCTGCCGATGAGGGGCGGGGCCTCGCAGTCGAATCAACTGTTGTGGGCCTCAGGCGATGGGCGGGGTCTTGGGCTGTGGGTGGCACCTCAGTGGGCGGTGCACCTATAGGAGGCGGGGCCTATGGCTAGTGGGCGGGGCCGAGGAGGGAGGTGTGCGCGCGCGCCTCCCGGGGTGCGCGCGCTACCCCGTGTCTGCGCTCGACACTCAATAAAGTTGTTGTGCGCCGGAAGCGGAAGCGGCGAGTCTCCATGGCGGCGGCGGCAGCGGCGGGACCGGTGTTCTGGCGGCGCCTGCTCGGCCTCCTGCCGGGCCGCCCGGGGCTGGCGGCGCTGCTGGGGCGCCTGTCAGACCGCCTGGGCCGGAACCGAGACCGCCGGCGCAGGAGGTGAGCGGGCGGCCCCGCCCTCAGTACCCCGCGCCCTGCCCCCGCCGCGTCGCCGGTGCCGTCCCTCGCCTGGTCTTTCCCGGTCGCCGGCCGCGACCCCGCCGCCAGGGCCTGAGTGTGCACGAGGGGCTGGGCCCGGGGGGTCCCGGGGCCATTGCCGGGCCCCGAGGGTCGTCGCTGGGCCCCGACGGCGGGCGCCGGGCGGGGCGGGCGTGGGGCGATCGCGTGATGTGGGTCAGCGGCGCTCGCGCGGCGGACGCGGACGCACTCGAAGCCCCTCGATGGCCTCTCGAGGGCCCGGAGTTCCGGAGAGGTGCCCGAGTGGGCCCCTCAGGGCCAGCCCTGCCCGGAACCCGCGCTGCCGGCGGGGCCTTCGAGGGGCTGAGCCGTGTGCAAACGGGCTCTTAGCGGGCCCGAGAGCGGAGCCGTGTGCAAACGGGCTCTTAGCGGGCCCCGAGCCCTGCGGGGTCGCAGACGGGCTCCGCCCCGGCCGAGCCTCGGCAGCCCCCCGCCGCGTCATGGGCCCCGGCTCCAGGTACGGGAAGCGGCGCGTGGTCCCCGGGCGCCCAGCGAGCACTCGCGGTGGGCGAGGGGCGCGGGTGGGCGCTCGGTTTCGGGGCAGGCCGGGGTGGACACCGGGGCGCCTCCTGGCCGCGGTCTCGCCGGTCCTGCGCTCACACCACCGAGAGTGCGGCCGAGCGGTTCGAGGAAGGCTCTTTCCGCGGTGGTGCGTTGTTTGGGCGATTTTGTCATCTCTCTGGGTTAAACTTGGGGAAGCGCTTCATGGTTGGTCACTGTTGGAGGACAGGTTTAGCCAGTCTGGGAGTTTTGTTGTTTTGCCCACCCCCAGCTTAATCTACTTAAGCCAAGGTTCATCCTAATGAGACCTCTCTTCTATGTAAACACTGCTAGAGGATGTGGCAGTTACAGAAGTCACCTTGCCTGAATAACTTCTGACTTATAAGTCTACTAAGACTTCTATGTTTTCTAGATTGGGCACAGCTCCTCTTTATACCCCCTGCACCCTGCGCAGGACAGTTAGAATTTTTTTTTTTTTGGCTTTTTGAGTCACACCTGGCGATGCTCAGGGGGTTTCTCCTGGCTCTGCACTCAAGAATTACTCCTGGCGGTGCTCGGGGGACCATATGGGATTTCAGGGATCGAACCCGGGCTGGCATAGGCCGGCCAAGTGCAAGGCAAACGCCCTACCCGCTGGGCTATCGCCTCCGCCCCGCTTTGTACTATTAAAAGGCTTTTTTTTTTCTTTTTTGGGTCACACCCAGCAATGCTCAAGGGTTTCTTACTCCTGGTGGTGCTCAGGGGGAACTGTATCGAAGCTGGGTAACGAACCCTGGTCAGCCACCTGCAAGGCAAACACCCTCCCCACCATGCTGTCGCCCAGCCCCAGCCCTGGGCTTAATCCCCGCACCCCTGTGGGCTGTGGAAGCAGGAATGTGGAGCCTGGAGTAACCCCAGGTGCAGATGGGTGGGCTCGAAAACAGAGGTGAAAGGCATTTGAATGCTCTGCCGATGAGGGTCGGCAGGTTTCCCCCAATTGTTTGTTTGGGTTTTGCAGACACTGGTTGTACTTCGGGTTGACTCCTGGCTGTGCTCACTCCTGTCGGGGTTTGGAAGGCCGTATGGGGTGTTGAGAATGAACCTGGTTGGCACATGCCAGGCAAGCTCCCCTGCCTGCGCTGCTGTCTCCGGGGGCTGCAGTCGAGGGGTCTCTGGGAAGGGCTGTGCGTGCGGGTGCTGGGGCTCCATGGGCTCCCGTGTCAGCACACGCACAGCTGTTTCTCTGGGCCAGCGGTGAACACAGATGCCTGGTGCTCACACACACGCTCTCACATGCACGCTCACACGCATACACGCTCACACACGCACACACACGCTCTCACACACACTCTCACACATGCTCTCTCACACACACACACACGCTCTCACACACACGCTCTCACGCACGCACGCAGACACACACTCACACGCACGCCACACACACGCCGCACACACTCGCACACAGACACGCTCACACGCGCGCGCTCTCACACACACACGCTCACATGCACACGCCGCACACACGCTCTCACACACAATGCTCTCACACACACGCACACTCTGTATGTCTTTGGAAATCTGCAGCAGTAGTGCTTGGCTGGGGCCGAGGCCAGTGCGCCATCAGGACTGATGGACGCTGGTTTTGGGCCCTCACGCCGAGTGTCTGTCACTGTGACTCAAGGGGTTGTGGCCTCTCAGCCGCCCGGTGACTGCTTTCACTTCTCCCCCATTGTTCGCCTCCTCATTCCTCGTTCCCTGAATGAGGTGGTTTCTTGTAAGTCTGATCACCGGCTCATTGCACAGCTTCTGTGTGGCTGCCATGGCTGTAGGTGACTCAGCCGTTCCGTGAGGCCGGTGCTGGCCCCTGTGCCCGGGACCCTCCCTGCTGCCCTGTACTGCGGGTGGAGGTGTGGGGCAGCCCACGAGAGGGACCCCCCGAATGCTTCATGTTGGGCTGTGGAGGCACCCCTGCGGACCACCCACCTGTGCGCTGTGTGTGGTCAGGGTGTGTCGTGCTGGGATCCCGCAGACGGCACCTCCCCAGGTGCTGGGCCCGCGAGACGGCACCTCCCCAGGTGCTGGGCCCGCAGACGGCACCCTCCCTCGGTGCTGGACCCCGCAGAGCGGCACCTCCCCCAGGTGCTGGACCCCGCAGACGGCACCTCCCCAGGTGCTGGGCCCCGCAGACGGCACCTCCCAGGTGCTGGGCCCCCGAGACGGCACCTCCCCTCGGTGCTGGACCCGCAGACGGCACCTCCCCAGGTGCTGGGCCCCGCAGACGGCGCCTCCCCTCGGTGCTGGACCCGCAGACGGCACCTCCCCAGGTGCTGGGATCCCGCAGACGGCACCTCCCCAGGTGCTGGACCCGCAGACAGGCGCCTCCCCTCGGTGCTGGGACCCCCCGCAGGACGGCACCTCCCCAGGTGCTGGACCCCGCAGACAGGCGCCTCCCCTCGGTGCTGGGACCCCACAGACGGCACCTTCCCAGGTGCTGGGACCCCAGACCGCACCCCCCAGGGGGGACCGAACGGCCCCCCGGCGGACCAGACGGCACCTCCCCCGGACCCCACAGCGCCTCCCCTCCCAACGCCCCCCATCGGACCCGACCGCCCCGCTGGGACCCCCGACGGCACCTTCCCAGGTGCTGGGACCCGCAGACCGCACCTCCCCAGGTGCTGGGACCCCGCATGACGGCACCTCCCCAGGTGCTGGACCGGCAGACGGCACCTCCCCAGGTGCTGGACCCGCAGGACGGCACCTCCCCAGGTGCTCAGGCAATTGAGGGAGAGGCCCCAGGCATCCTGGGGCGGTGTCACCCCTGATTGTGATTTGGGAGGAGTGGTTGTGGAAGAGTGAGGGTTATTGATGACAGAGTAGCTGCGGGGTTCCCTAGGCCGGAGAGAGGGGCAGCTGGACCCGGCAGTGTCCCCTTCGAGGTCACCCACTGAGGCTGGTGTGAGGGGACTGTGGTAGGAGGTGAGCGGGAATCTTTGGGGGGCTGTTTCTCAGGGCCTGCGGTGGCGCTGCGCTCCAGTGCCGGTGCCCTGAGAACTGCTGAGGCCAGTGTGGGCGTAGGGACGTGTCCCAGGTGCCGGCCCGTGTCTGGCGGGGGAGAGCCCAGGCACTCCGGGTCTGCCTTCACCCCTGTCCCAGGATGGGGACCTTGGACTCCCCCCCGAGTCTGGGATGGGGCTTGGCCCTGGGGCCCCTCGAGTGGCGCTGCCAGGAACCCTCGGGGAGTATCGGGGCCTGCGGGGTGAGAGCTGGGCCCGCCTGGCCCCTCCGAGCCTGGTCCAGTGGCCATGTCCACTTCCTCTTGGGCAAACCCAGGGGACGTGAGCTGGGGAGCAGCGTGCTCCGGAGGGGGCTCCCGGCCGGCAGGGAAGTGCTCGTTGGACTTTCTGGGGGAAGTGCCGTGACTGGGCGCTGCCCCCGGCCCCCTGCGGGCTGCTGGGGGCTTCTTGAGCAGTTCCTAAAAAATGACGCACCCCAGAACTTGGCTTCTGTGAAGAGCCTTTCGTCATTTCCTTTGGATCTGGACACGACTCAGCCAGAGTCTGCCATGGAGCGTTGCCTTTTTTTTTTTTTTTTTTTTTGCTTTTTTTGGGTCACACCCGGCGATGCTCAGGGATTACTCCTGGCTCTGCACTCAGGAATTACTCCCTGGCAGTGCTCGGGGACCATATGGGATGCCGGGGGTCGAACCCGGGCGGCACAGGCCGGCCATGTGCAAGGCAAACGCCCTCCCCCGCTGGGCTATCGCGCCCCGGCCCTGAGGCGTCGCCTTTTTCAGGGACCGCGCGGCCTTTGGGCCTAGTGAGTCCGCGCGTCCTTCTCTGCCTGACCCTGAGAGGCTGCACTGGCGGGGGCTCTGCCGTCTACCCCGGCACGGGGCCCAGCTGAACTGCTGCATGGCTCAGCAAGTCCCCGGGCTCGGATACCCCTGGAGCCCAGGAGAGCTTCTCGGAGGAGAGCCCAGGAGCCCCCGGAGTGTAGCTGGAGTGAGAGAGAGGGAGTGGGTGTGAGGTGTGAGTGTGTGTCTGTGAGTCTGAGCGTGTCTGTGAGAGTGTGTGTGAGTGTGAGTCTGGAAGCGCGTGAGTGTCTATGTGAGAGGAAGTGTGTGTCTGCGACTGAGCATGTGTGAGGGAGTGTGTTTGTGTGTGAGAGGGCACGTGTGAGTCGAGTATGGGTGTGAGAGAGGAGTGTCTGAGTGACTGAGTGAATCGGAGCTATGCCAGTGAGGGTGTGTGGCTGTGTGTGGTGGAGTCTGGCCTGGATGTTGTGTGTATTGAGAGTGTTCTGGGGTGGGTGGTCCCATCCCAATCTGTTTGGGGATTTTATTTATTTGTTTGTTTGTTTGTTTTTGCTTTTTTTTGGGTCACACCGGCGATGCTCAGGGGGTTTCTCCTGGCTCTGCACTCAGGAATTACTCCTGGTGGTGCTCGGGGACCATGTGGGATGCCGGGGATCGAACCCGCCAGGATCGAACCTGCTGGCCCTGTGTAAGGCAAACGCCCTACCTGCTGGGCTACCGCTCCGGCCCAGGAGGATTTTTTTTTTAAGTAAAACTGTTTTACTTGGGGGCTTTGAGGAGGGGAGGGGGAGGCGCAGGGAGGGGTAAGCGGCAGAGAGCCCGGCTCACGGCCCCGGCAGCGCCTGCACCTAGCTTGGGGTCTTGGGCCCAGGCCTTAGTCCTGGCTCTGGGCTCAGGGACCGTGTGGGTGCCGGGTTTGCACTGGGGCAAACGCCTTCACGCCTGTTGTCTCCCGGCTGCGTCTGTTCTCGGCTGCTCCCACCGCGGTCTCTGGGCGCCCATGCAGAGCTTCCCTGGCAGCACAGTGACCGCTGCTGCGGCCCCTCTCCGACCCCTGAGACCTCAGAGGTTCCTCCCCGCCCGTGCCAGATCTGAGTGCTGCCCCCGGGACACAGAGGCGCTGGGGCTTTGTCACCGCCTCCTGGGCTTGCGTTGGGCCGGTTCTGCGCTCCTTGCCGGGGTCCCAGGTCTTAGCTCATTGAGGTGGGCTTTTGGGGCGGGCTCGGGGCCATGGTTACAGCCTCTGTTTCTCTCAGCGGCGCGCCCCCACTGTCCCTCCGGCCCCTGCTCTTGCAGTGTCTGTGGTACCCAGGACGAGCCAAGCTGCCCTCTGCCAGGGGTGCCTCACCCGCCTTTGCATGCCACGCGTGGCCTGGGGTGCTGGCACACCTGAGTTCAGGTTGGACGCTGTGCTGAGAGGGCAGGGTGCTGGGTGCTGGGTGCCCCCTGCGGCCGCACGAGAGAGAGTGAGCGGCCGAGTCCCAGCTCTGTTGGCTCTGTGGAGGGCCGGCTTCTGGCCTTGAGCACAGCCGGGGGACCGAGACAGCCAGCCCCCTGCCCACGAAGGCCCTGCCCACACCAAGCCGCTGCCCACCGCAGAGTCCCGGGCAGCCGTCTCAGGCAGGCCACAACCCACCATACACTTTCTGGGATTCCAGTGGGGGCCGGCTGGCGCCTGGGGAGGCGGTGACCCTCCATCTCCTGCCCTGGGCCAGCCTCTGGGCCAGCCTCTCTCCACGTCCTGGCCTTGAAGGAGGGTTTCCCGCGGCGAGACTCCACTCGCCTCCACCGCTGCCCTGCGGGCCTCTGGCCGCCACAGGGGCTGGCGGCTGCACGGGGTTGGGTTTGGCAGAGCTCACGTGGGCATGTGTGCGTGTGTGTGTGCACACATGTGCCTGCAGGTGTGCGGCGTGCGCGGGACTCGGAGAGGCCTCACCTGGCCTGGGCTGTGGAACCCTGCAGGGCTCTGACTCTCTGCCTCCTGCCCAGGTCGCCATGGCTGCTCCTGGCCCCCTGCTGTCCCCCCGCTGCGCCCCGCCAGCCCCCCGCCCTGTCGCCTGTGCCCGGAGGGTCTCCAGCGCTTCCTGTGGATCCGAATCTGGCCCCTGAGTTCGGAGTCTCCAGCTCACACGTCCGGTTCTCTCCTCTCCTGCTGAGTTTTTCGAGCTCATGAAGGTGAGTTGTGGTGTGGGGGGAGGCGGGCAGGGCTGACAGAGCTGACAGAGCCCTCGCTCGGGCATGGCCTCGGGGCTGGCGGCTCTGCAGGGCTTGAGCGTGAGGGCCGGCGTGGACTTGGGCCACATGCGCTGTCTGGAGGTGGGAGTCCAGCCTGGGCGGAGACAAGCTGATTCCAGTCTGGGCATGGAACAGCTTCCAAACCGGCACGCCACCGCCTCAGACGAGCGCCCAGGCGGGAAGGGGTGGCCGCAGCTCGCCCGTAACAGACGTGTCGGCCAGAGGCCTGCTGCCGCTGGTGCCAGGGCCCAGCTCTCCCCGCAGCTGCCCGGTTACCACTTGGCGCTGGCCAGTCTTCAGACGCGAGCCCTGACTTTGGTGATGCTGCTGGCCTGGCCTGAGGCCAGTTCCGTGCGTGCCTGTGTCTGCGGCGCCCGACCCTCTGCTCTGCAGATGCGCGCTCAGCGCCATGCTGCCCGGCTCACGACGTGTGTGCATGCGTGTGTGGCTGCTCGTGTGACGTGCCTGTTGACGTGTGCTGCAGCAGCATGGCATGTGTGGCAGTGCGCGCACAGGAGTGTGTCCAGGCAGGTCCACGCCCGACTGACACGTGAGCACACGCTCGTGTGTGATTGTGTGCATGTTCGCTGTATGTGGGTGAATGGCACGAAGTTTCGTGGGACGCGAGTTCCCATGGGCGCGTGTGCACACAGGTGAGCTGTCACACGCGCGTGTATGTGCCCGAGGGCACATGAGCCATGTATATATGTGCGTGGACCACGAGAGTCGGTTAGGCGTGTGTGCACGCGTGTAACCGTCGGTGCCTGCGCCCTTGTTTGCGTTGCTAGTGAGGTGCCACTTGCTCTTTGTTCCTCCTGGTCGGCCGAACAGGTTTCCGGTAGCTCTGGTGTGCAGGGGTGAGGGGTGAGGGGTGCCGGGTGCGAGGGCGGCTCCGTGATGCCTCAGACAAGGCCAGTGCTGCTGTGGGCTGCTCCTGGCCTGACGGGTGGGGACGGCGAGCCTAGCGGCCGTCCTTTCTAACTTGAAAGTTCTCGGTGCTCTCCGTCCCGTCCTGGGTGTCGGGCCCCGCTCTGGTGTCGGAGGCACCTTTGGCCGTGCTGTCACTTGCGGCTGCGCAGCCCCACGGTGCCGAGGCCCGAGTGCACTCAGGCCCAGGCCTGCACTCGCGTCCTGCCACAGCCCCCCCCCCCTAGCGTGGGAGCCAAAGCCCCCAGTGCCCCTGCCCTTGACCTTGGGCGCCCATTCCCGCCTGGGCTGGCTGCTCAGTTCCCAGGGCCCGGAGACGTGACCCTTTGGCGGCATGTCTGGGCAGAGGCAGTCCACGCTCCACAAGGTCCGCCCCCAGCTGGGCATGTGCGCGCCCCTGCTGACCGCTACGTGTGGGCCAGTGTGGGCCGTCGGGCCTGACCGTGCTCTGCCCGGGCAGGTGGCTGTCCCGAGGGTCTGGGGGGGGGGTTTCTGGCAGCACTGGGCTTCACAGCCCACTTTACTGTTCTCTTCCTTCTCCTTCTGGGGGAGGGTTCGTGGACCACCTGGAGCAGTGCTCAGGGGCCCAGTCGGGGCCAGCATCTAGCTGGGTGGACTTGGAAGCCCCCTGCCTAGTGCCCCAGCCCCTTGACCTTTCCTTTTGGGCACAGGCTGCCCTCAGTGTTGGCTGTTTTGTTTCGTGCCGGGAGGGTGGGCCGTGTCGCCGGCATCGTTTGCTGGGTGCTGGGGCGACTCCCTAGGCAAAATCTCTGGACCTGGGGCTGGGCGACAGCACAGCGGGGAGGGCGCTTGCCTTGCATGCAGCCGAACCCGGTTTGATCCCAGGCATCCCATGTGGTCCCCCCGAGCACCGCCAGGAGTGATTCCTGAGTGCAGAGCCAGGAGGAACCCCTGAGCATCACCGGGTGTGACCCAAAAAAGGGAAAAAGAATCTCTGGAACTTCTCTCTGACCCCAGCACTTTCCTTGTAGATGGAGGATTTTCATTTAGAATTGGGGACCCTCGGGCCAGAGCGATAGTACAGGGGTAGGGGGCTTGCCCTGCACGGCTGACCAGGGTTCAAAACCGGCACCTAGGTGATCTCCTGAGCTCACAAGAGTGATCCTGAGTACAGACCTGTGTGTGCCCACCACCCCGTCGGGGACCCTCGCTGGCACGGGCACATCCACACAGCTCTCAGAGGGAGCTGAGCTGGGGTTCCCTTGGCTGCATGCACCCCGGAGTCAGGATGGGCTCTGAGCGGTGGGCGGTGCTGTGGTCCCGGGGTCAGGTGCTGTGAACTCCATTCGCCTCTTCCCTTCCAGGCGCAAATAAAGGCAGCCAAGAGGCGGGTCGTGATGGCATCGCTGTACCTGGGGACGGGCCCTTTGGAACAGGAGCTGGTAAGCTGACCCGCCACTCCTGCTTTATGGCCGTGCTTCCCTCTGGGCTGTGGCCGTCCCGTTCTCCAGGCCAGACCAGGAGCCGTGTCCGTCTGCTGGCTGTGTGTGGCTGGAGCTCAGAATGGGTTTGGCTTTTCTTTCCTTCTCTGTTTTTTTGCTGTTGGGCGTCACACCTTGCAGCGCTCAGGGATCGCTGCTGGTCGGGCTGGGTGGGTCCCCGCCCAGGGTGGCGTAGGCAGGCGCTTTCCCGCTGTCCTGTGCTGGGTCTGGCATTTCTGGGGGGTCTCAGGACTGTCTGGACCTCCAGGGAACAGGGGAAACCGGGACCTGCTGGTGGGGAGGCCGGGCCTGTGGGCCCCACACACCGAGCCTTGATCACACACGGTTTGTGCTGCGTGCCTGGGGCCCAGGGGTGGTGTTGGGTCAGGCCTGCGCCCGGTCTGCTTCCACTGGAACTGCTGCCCCGGTCACTCTCAGCGGGTGGGCTGACGGGGAGGCGCGGGGGCACGTGGCCCTCGGGATTGGTGGCGAGTGTCTGTGGGGACCCTGGAGCGTCACCGCGGCGTGGCGGACCTGCCCCGTGGAGGTCGGGAGCTTCAGGCCACGGCGTCTGGGCTTGCTAGGAGGGGCGCGGGAGGGCCTTGTTCTGGCCCCCCAGACGGCAGGTCCTGGCACTTCCCGGCGGTCTGGGCGGGGCTGCCGGAGGCCCCTCCCGTGTGCACCAGTGGCGGACATGCCACTGCCTCTTCGCCTGTGACCAGCTGTGGGGCCTCACTGCCCCGGGTGCCTCCTGCAGGTGGACTGCCTGGAGAAGTCGCTCCAGGCCACCGACCTCAAGGTCTCTATCCTGCTGGACTTCACGCGTGGCTCCAGAGGTGGGTCCCTGCCCGATGTCGAGACCCTTGCGCTGCCACAGACACGCCTCATGTCCACTGGGTTCCGTTGCTCCCGTGGCTCGCCCAGAGAAACCCCAAGAATCTCGTTTTCCGGCCCCTGGCCCTGTGTGTGCAGCCCCTGAAGCCCCGGTGGGTGGGGCGTCCCTGTGGTGCTGTCTGGACTTCCCACGCCAGCCGCGTGCTTGCTCTGGGCTGCGTCTAGCCCCGGTGGGGGCTCATGGAGCTGGGACCCTCCCCTCCACGGTCCCTGCCCCACTCCCTGGTGGGCAGAGTCCAAGTGACCCTATGCTAGGCCTAGAGAAGGTGGGGGCTGCCCTCCTCCAAGGCCATGCCCACGAGGCCACGCCCAACCAGAGAAGGTGCGCTGAGGCCACACCCACAGACACCCCACCAGTGACCACACCCGTCTCTGACCACGCCCCTCCTGGCCCACACTCCTGGGGCTCTGTCGGAGGGGAGGGCAGGGGACTAAGTGGGCGGGTCAAAGGCAGCAGAATCTGTCCGTCAGTCGCGCCTAGGCACACTGGGGGCGGGAGGGTGTGGGTGGGGCTGTTGGGCGCTTTCTCATGCCTGTGCCCGCTGTCCCCCCACCTGGTCCGCCCTGACCCCCTCGTGCCGCAGGGAGGAGAAATTCCCGCACGATGCTGCTTCCTCT
This sequence comes from Cryptotis parvus, assembly GCA_021461705.1. Classification (NCBI taxonomy): domain Eukaryota; kingdom Metazoa; phylum Chordata; class Mammalia; order Eulipotyphla; family Soricidae; genus Cryptotis; species Cryptotis parvus. The sequence continues at coordinate 12,236 of JAJIBD010035928.1, forward strand.
GCTGCGGCGCTTCCCGGCGGCGCGGCGTGTCGCTCTTCCACACGCCCCACCTGCGCGGGCTGCTGCGGGCGGCTGCCCCCGAGCGCTTCAACGAGACCATCGGGCTGCAGCACATCAAGGTGTACGTGTTCGACGGCAGCCTGGTGCTCAGCGGGTGAGCGGGCTGGGTTGGGGCTCGAGGCGACGCCCCCCATTAGACCCGCTGGGTGTGGCTTGTGCAGCGGCTGTGGGGCCGGCAGTGTCCAGCCTTGCCCAGCCTGTACCACTGGGCCCTGAGCACTGCCCTTGGTCCCCAGAGCCAACCTGAGCGACTTGTACTTCACCAACCGCCAGGACCGCTACGTCTTTCTGCGCGACTGCCCAGAGCTCGCCGACTTCTTCTCTGAGCTGGTGGACGCCGTGGGGACGGTCCCTCCAGCTGCAGGGGGACGACCACGGTGCAGGTGGTGGACGGGATGGTGCACCCAGCACGAAGGTGGGTCCCGCTGCGTCCCCACCAGGCGGCTGCCGGGAAGGCCTTGGGGAGCTGAGCCTGGTCCCACTGGCCGTGGCTGCTCGGGGCAGTGGTGGGCTGCGGTGCTGCCCGACCTTGGGGCGCAGAGGGGCTGGGGAGGGGCTGCCCGCCTCCCTGGAGTCTCGGCGGTGCTGCCTGGGGCTTGCGAAGTGTGGGTGACCTCCGCCACTGCCGTCCTGCGCCCCACTCCCCAGCCCCTCCACTTGGGTTTTCTTTGTTAATTTTTTGGGCCAAACCCAGAGGTGCTCAGGTCTGACTCCGGGCTCAGGACCATGGGGGAGCTGGGATGAACCCCGCAGGGCCTGTGCAAGGCAGTCGCCCTCCCTGTTGCATTTGCCGCCCCTCAGCTGTGTTTCCTGTGGTGCTGGGCCCAGCTCTGGCCTCAGGCGTGTGGTTCTGCCGTGCCAGTCCCAGCCCGCTGCAGAACCTGTGTGGGATGGGTGGGGCCTGAGGGCAGCTGCGGGTGAGGCCCGTCCGGCATCTCTGTCCACATATTCACCCCCCCAGGTGACCGGGCTGCGTACTGCCAGGCGGCCCATGACCGGGTGATGGGCGCCATCGACTCGGCCAAGCGTCCGCCAGCAGCGGCTGCACGCACAGACTTTCCACGGGGACTCGCTGGGGGCCCGGGAGGATGCGGCGGCTGCGGGTGACTGGAACCCTGCCCCGACACGTGGATCTACCCCTCGTCCAGATGAAGCCCTTCGCCATCCAGACGGACGAGCTGGTCACCGCCAGCCTGCTGACCGAGGCGGAGCGCGGCGGCGCGGGTCCACCTTACCACCGGCTACTTCAACCTCACACAGGCCTACATGGACCTGGTGCTGGGCGCCGCGGGCCGACTACCGCATCCTGCTGGCCTCCCCGAGGTCAACGGCTTCTTCGGGGCCAAGGGCGTGGCGGGAGCCATCCCCGCCGCCTACGTGCACATCGAGCGGCAGTTCTACCGCGCCGGTGCGGCCTGGGCCAGCAGGAGCGAAGTGCGGCTGCAGGAGTACTGGCGCCCGGGCTGGACCTTCCATGCCAAAGGTACGGAAGAGGGAGGACCGCCCTGTCAGCACCTGCCCACCGGAGCCTCACGTGCGCTTGCGTGTGCTGTGTGCGGGTGTACCTGTGCGCCTGTGTGCCTGTGCCTGTTCGCCTGTGCACCTGTACTGTGTACCTGTGCCTGAGTACCTGTGCTTGGTGCTGTGTACCTGTGCCTGTGTACCTGGTGCTGTGTACCTGTGCTGTGTACCTATGCTGTGTGCCTGTGTACCTGTGCTGTGTGCCTGTACCTGTGCTGTGCCTGTACCTGTGCCTGTACCTGTGCCTGTACCTGTGCGCCTGCTGTGTGCCTGTGCTGTGTGCCTGTGCGCCTATGTCTGTGCACCTGTGTACCTGTGCTGTGTGCCTGTCAGGGAATGCCGCTGGGGTCCCTGACAGTGTCGGGACAGAAGTTTCTCTTCTACCTCCGAGGATGCTGGGAGAACAGATGAAAACTTACGAGTCCGGTGCAGTTCCAAAAGGCTTTTTTTTTCTTTTTGGGTCACACCCGGCGATGCTCAGGGGTTACTCCTGGCTCTGCACTCAGGAATTACTCCTGGCGGTGCTCGGGGACCATATGGGATGCCGGGATTGAACCGGGCTGCCACAGGCCAGCCGCGTGCAAGGCAAACGCCCTACCCGCTGGGCCATCGCTCCGCCCCCCAAAAAGGCTTTTAATAGTACAAAAGCTCTTCCACAGCAATCCAATATAATGAACAAACTCTTGCTCTGGTCTGAACTTAGATCATACAAAAGAGCCTACGTCTCCCACCAAAGAGAGAGGATCTCACCCGAGCTGAGTCCTACCCAGAAGAAGGAGCAAAAGGCCAAAGAGCAAAAAGCCAAAAGCAAAAGCAAAAAGGCCGAGGAGCCAAAAGCCACAGGAGCCAAAAGCTAAAAGGCCCAAAGTCAAAAGGTGAAGGGGCCTCAAGTCAGTCCCCTTATATACACCAAAGTAATCCGATTTGTGACAGGGTCATGTCAACAAAGAACCCTAAACAGAGTGTAGTGCAACACCCTATTGCAGGTATAAGCAAAGTTATGCCAAGGACTAATCCTGAGATTATCTCTTATGTAAAACACTGGAGAGAGAGGGTTGGTATAAAGTAATACATCTTAACTTCATGAGCTTCATGTAATCTAGATGGTACCCACAAGGTCCTTATTATTATCTGCACCAGGGTGATTCTGAGTATCTTGTTCTCGTGCACTGAAAGGGTCACACTCGCCTGCTTAGAGCAAACTAGTATGATCCTTCCTATAGTCTTCCTATAGTCTCAGCGTAGCCAGGGTGGTAGTCTCCTGGTAAATTCTTTTTTTTTTTTTTTTTTGCTTTTTTGGGTCACACCCGGCAATGCTCAGGGGTTACTCCTGGCTCTGCACTCAGGAATTACTCCTGGCGGTGCGCGGGGACCATATGGGATGCCGGGGATCGAACCCAGGGTAACCGCGTGCAAGGCAAACGCCCTACCCGCTGGGCTATCGCTCCGGCCCCATCTCCTGGTAAATTCTAACTGTCCCACGCTGAGTGCAGTGGGTATAAAGAGGAGCTGTGCCCAATCTAGAAAACATAGAAGTCTTAGTAGATGTATAAGTCAGAAGTTATTCAGGCAAGGTGACTTCTGTAACTGCCACACCCTCTAGCAGTGTTTACATAGAAGAGAGGTCTCATTAGAATGAACCTTGGCTTAAATAGATTAAGCTGGGAGTGGGCAAAACAACAAAACTCCCAGAATAGCTAAACCTGTCCTCCAGCATGCGCCTGTGCCTGTGCGCCTGTGTGCCTGTGCTGTGTACCTGGGCCGTGTGCCTGTGCAGTGCACCTGTGCCGTGTGCCCGTGTCTGCTGTCCCCTGCTGTGTGCTGACCCTGTCCCCTGTCGGGTGCCATGCACCTGCCTTGGTGGCTCTTCTCAGGACTTTCCTGCCCGCCAGGACAGATCCACCGTGTCCTGTGTGGGTCCAGGGTGGCCTTTGTGCTGTATCCTGACCTTGCGTGGTCTCTGGGGGGCCCCACATGTTTGGAGCCACATTGCTTGTGTTCCAGGACCACGCCCCATTTCCGGGATCAGCCACGGGGGCCAGCCCACGTGTACCTGGGCCTGGAACCCCACTTGGTGCTTCGGGTGCTGCCTCAGCTTGTAGGCGGCGGCGCTGGTGCACACCCCTTGGACCACATTGTGGCGTGGGTCCCCGGCTTCACCCTGTGGGGCCTCTGGCTCGGGCCGGCCCACGCAGCCCCTCTGAGCCACGCGCTTCCCTCCTCCTGGCCATGGGGAGTCTAGACCGTCCTGAGCGTGGCTTGGCTTTCACGCGACTGACACTCCTTGCCAGGCCTGAACGGGCAGCTGGCACAGCCTGTGGTCACTGGCGAGGACTTGCCCACTGAGCCAATCTCCAGGGCGTCCTGAGATGGGCCCCGAGACCAGCTTGGCGGGAAGGTGGGGCCCGCTCCCCCAGGGCCGTTTCCCGAGCACAGCTTTGCCCGGGCACCTGCTACCGAAATTTCCACCTTTTCCTGGAGGCCGCTCCGGCCCAGGTGGGTGGGGCTGCTCGGCCCGCGGGGCCCCCGGTGCACCCTGGGTGCTGGGTGGGGCCTCCTGCCAGCCCCCTCTGGGCCTGTGTGGGCCGTGCCGAGACCCCCACATGAAGGCCTGAGCGTCTGCCCCTGTAGGCAGGCTAGGTCCTGCTGGGCGCTCCTGTCCCAAGCCCCAGACGCAGGAGGGGCTCCCGCCCAGACCTGCTGGGAGGAGATGGCCCTTGCCGGGAAGTGCGCCCTGGTCAGCAGGTGCGGGGCACGGGGGGGGCCGCTGAGTCTGAGACAGGAACTTGGGGCTGGTCGGGCTTATCAGGAGGGCGAGGCAGAGCCTCGGCGGCCGCCCGCGTGCTCCTGTGGCTGCTCCGTGCTTCCTCCTGGCGGGGCTTTGGCACAATGCCCAGGAGCTCCCTGTCGGTGGCTCAGGTGCTGCTCCGACATCTGCCGGTTGGGCGGTCGCCCTTAGCCCAGGCCCTGGCGTGCAGGTGGTGTTCCCAGAGCAGTGGTTGGAGTGAGATCACTGCTTCCCCACCTGTGCTCCCCGCCTGTGCTCCCTCACCGCCCCCTCCTGTGACGCAGAACTTCTCCCACCTCCCCGGCGGGTCAGAGCTGCTGGCCAGCATCCTCGCGGCCACATGCTCAGTGACGCTACCAGGTTGCTCAGGATCCCTCCTGGGGTGTTGGAGCACCAGGTGCCTCTGGGGATTGGAGGGTCGGCCACGTGCGGTCATCCTGTGGGACTCTCTGCGAGCCAGTGACCTCACCCCAGCTGGGTGCTCGCTCAGTCGTGCCGCCGGTGCTGGGGTGCTCAGTGGAGACCCTGCCTGGGGTGAGCCTGCGGGCGCCTCCTTGGTGACCTGTTTCATGAGCCTGGAGGCTAAGGCCTGTGAACCACTGCCCAGATGGCCGAGGCGTATCTGGGGGCTCCAAGGCCCGGAACAGCTGCCCAGAGATGCAGGCGCCTGTGGGGCCGGGGGACAAGGGTCAGGCTTGTGTGCAGTGGGTGGGTGGCAGGAGGCATGCCGGAGCCACTAGAGCCGCTCGGGGCACGGGTGCAGGAGCTGGGCGGGCGGGCCCGCCTGGGGTCAGAGACGGCAGCTCCTGGGGCTGCGCTAGCTGCCGGTGCTCTCAGACGGGCGCACTGCTTGGGCCCGAGGCTTTGTCCGTGCCAGGCTCTGCGGGCCCAAAGGGCAGCGCTCCATGTGCCAGGCTCTGAAGAACCTGAAGGGCAGCGCTCCACGTAGGGCAGGATGGGGCTCTGGGTCCAGCCCGAGGCACCAGGCCTGCCGTGGGAGCATGACGCCTCTGCTCGCTGGTGCCAGCCCGGCCCGGCCACACCTGGAGACGCAGCCCCCAGTGACAGGCACGGGCCGGCTCCCTGCTGACACCAGGTGGCCGACATGGCCCAGTCTGCAGGAGCTGGGGTGAAGCAGTTGTCGGGGCAGGGCGCCCTTCTGGGTGTGCCTACAGGAGGCGGCGACTGGCCACCACTCGGAGCGGGCAGTGGGGGGACAGGTGGAGGTGTGCTGGGCCCGGCAGTCTGCCTGCCACTCGCCTCGTGGGCCTGGGCTCTCTGGGGTCACGTGGGGTATTTTCGCAGGGTCCCGGGCGGGTGGGGGCGGTCAGTGGGCGGCTCAGCAGCACGTGAAGGGTGCGCGGGGTCCCGTGGCCACGCTCACTCCTGTCCGCCCTCTGGTTTCCCTGCAGGCCTGTGGCTGTACGTGCCGGGCGGCGCCCTCCCGCCTCACGCTCATCGGCTCTCCTAATTTTGGGTACAGGTCGGTGCACCGGGACCTGGAGGCCCAGATCGCCATCGTCACGGAGAGCCCGGCCCTGCAACAGCAGCTGCACCAGGTGGGCGCTGCCCTCGCACCCTCCCACGTGCGCTGGCCGGGATTTCCGGGTTGCTTCCCACTGGGACTGGGGGGACAGGGAGGGGGTTCGGGAGAGGGGTGCAGGCCGAGTCCGGGGCCTCTTCCTCTGCCCCTAGTAGAGGTTTCTTGAAGCCCCTGGGGCAGGTGACGCCTTTCTAGGCTCTGGGGACTGTGGGGTTGGGACGCTGCCGCCGAGGCCGGGCACCGCTGGCAGGGCTTCTGTGGTGGGCAGCCCTGGCGTGCTCGTGCTCAGCCCTGCCTGGGCTGTGTCCACGGGGTCTCCCCCTCCGTGCTCCCGCCCCTGGGCCCTGAGGTCACGGCTCTGCCCACTGTCACCTCCGCCTCGCTGCTGGTGAGCTGTGCTCGGAGGAGTGGCCATGGGGTGGCAGGAAGGTCCCTGCTGGTGGGGGACTTCGGAACACCCCAGAGGACGCAGCAGATGCTGCCCATCGGGGACCCCCCAGGATGTAGTTGCGGGGTCCTGGTGCAGCATTCAGGGCACAGGGCCCCCTCCTGGGCAGGCCAAGGAGAGCAGCAGTGGGCAGCCACTCCCTGGCCACCCGGTTGGGGTTTGTCCCTGGGGCACCCAGGCCGCGTGGTGGGCAGCCCTCCCCGGGCCACGTGAGCAGGAGGCGCCGTCAGCTGCCCGCGCAGCCCATTGGTTCTGGGTGCGGAGAGCCTGAGGCTGGAGCCGCGTGTGCTCCGCGGGAGGGTGGCCGGCCCTCCGGCAGCAGTGCAGTGGTGGGGCTGACCGAGACCAGGGGCCAGGCCTGCCGGCCTCAGCCAGCCCGTCCATCCACAGGAGCAGGAGCGGCTGTACCTGAGGTCAGGGCTGGTGTCTGCCTCCACTTTCGAGCAGCCCAGCCGGCAGGTGAAGCTGTGGGTGAAGCTGGTGACGCCCCTCATCAAGAACTTCTTCTGAGGCGCACAGGTGAGGGCCGCGGTGCCGTGGGCGGTCGGGACCTCCCTCTGCTCTGCCCGGGGTGGCCCATGGGTCAGTAGGCGAGCTGGGCGCCGGGCAGCGGGTCTCCCCCGAGGCTCTAGGCGACTTCGGGATCCTTGTATCCCTCCCCCCCACATTCCGCCCGCAGCAGGGGGACGCGGAAAGGCCACAGTGCCCTCTCGTGGCCAGCAGGGGTCAGCGCCGCAGGCTCGGCCGTGTGGGGGCAGCCCCGTTGGGGCTCCCCACGCTGCGTCTCTAGGCGGGGGCAGCAGCGGTGGGGTCGGCACAGGGCGCTTGAGTCAGACACAGGATTCCAGAAACTGGACTCTTTAATCAGCCCCGGGTCCCTAGACCTGCAGCAGCAGCGCCACCCCCCGCCAGCACCCACTTGGCCGCCTTCTCCTTGGTCTTGAGGTTGAAGGTCCAGACGTAGGTGGGGCCGCGCAGGCGCGTCTTGTACACGGGCACTCGTAGACATTCTTGGTGTCCATGCGGTCCACAGGGATGGCCCTGATGAAGATGACCGGCATGGCCGGGGTCAGCTCCTTCAGCCGTGCCTCTGTGATGACGCCGCTCTGGACGTCCCAGCGGGCTCCCTGTGGGCACAGCACACGCGGCTCAGGGGTGTGGTGCCAGGGACGGACAGTGGTCGCCTGGTGAGCTGTGGCCCAGGCTGGAAGGACGTGCAGGGCCTCAGCACTTCTCGGCCCGGCGCTGTGACGGCAGGAGGGTGCCTGCCCGGGGCCCAGCAGCCCCGCCCAGCATGCGCTGTTGCTGTCCCCGCCTGCCCCGCCAACGCTGCTGTTCCGCCCGTGATCCAAATAAACCCGGAGACTGACCTAGGCCCATGTGTCTGCGTGTCCGTGTGCGTCTCGGGCAGTGGGTGGGGCCCGGGCCGCACGCACCCTCCATGAAGAGGCCGTAGATGTAGGAGCCTTCCCTGGGCGGGGCAGTCATGTCTTCCCGGTTCTTCTTGGTCACCTCCACTGACAGGCACATCTTGTCCAGTGGCCACTCGCTCTTGCGGGCCATGGACTGCATGATGGCCGTGAGGAAGGACTGTGGGTTGAAGAAGCCAGCCAGCCACACGGCTGTGGGCAGCGAAGTCTGTGGTCCAGGCCTCCAGCTCCTGCGGAAGAGCCAGACTGAGCCAGGGCCGCAGGGGCAGGGGCAGGTGGGCACGGGGTGGGGCACGTGTCCCTCACCCGCACACGGAGCAGCAGGTCCGAGTACCAGGCGGCCAGGCCCATCATGGACGGGTAGGCGCGGGCCATCCAGCTGGCGGGCACCGTGTCGTAGAACAGCGCCGTGGACAGGTCTTCCATGTCGGTGGTGATGGTCAGCTCTCCCTGAGGACCGCGGGGGCTCAGCCGGGGGCACCTTGACCGCACCCCCATCCCGCCACTCCCGGCGGCACCTGCCTTCAGCCCCAGGCTGAGCTCCCTGAGCGAGCGCCGCAGCTCACTGGTGAGAATGTTCATGCGTTCACACTCCTGGAAGGCCACCACCACGTAGGGCGTCTTTTCGGCCGCCTTGGCCATGATCTCGGCCATGTTGAACTGCTCTGGGATCTTGTCGAGGATCTCGCCCAGCACTGCCTTCACCTGGGGCGGTGCCGGTCACGGTGCGAGCGAGTGGTCAGCACACTGTTGTCCTCACAGGCCCCGTGCACCCCGCTCAGCCCCGCAGAGCCCGACCAGCCACCCCCAGAGTCGTGTGGCCCGAGAGTGAGGCGTCACCCCCAAAACCCTCGCATCTGTCCTGGGAAGCCCCCACCTTTGCTGATGGCTTTTGTTTTTGGATCATACCAGTGCTGCACTTGGGGGCCGCTCCCAGGGGTGCTTGGGGAACTGCGGTGCTGGGCCTGCTTAAGGCAAAGCCTGGCTCCAGCCCGTCGTGCCCCGTGCACCCTGACAAGCAGCCTAAGGTCCGGCGTGCCGTCAGAGGACCCGAGTTCCTGAGGCCTGCAGCGCTTCCCAGGGTGCGGGGACCTGCCTTCTCCTCCCGGGACACCCCGTGCCCCCTCCCCGAAGTCGCTCTCTTTGGGCTGCATCTCCAGCACTGTGCGGAACAGCTTGTCTGAGGTGACCGTCAGGAAGCCGATCTCTGCGTTGGGGTGCAGGCCATAGAGGTAGGGCTCTCGGGGGCAGGTTCTCGTTGATGTACTCGTGGTAACCCTGTGGGGAGGCTGGATCTGTGACAGGAGGCGCCCAAGGCCCTGCCCAGCCCCCCGCGCCTCTGCTCCGCCTCACCTTGTAGTCCAGGTTTGGGGGATCTGGAAGCCAGGGGGCCAGCATGACCTCTCCCTCCAACATCTCGGGCCGGACGAACTCCAGCAGGTACGTCCCTGCACAGGCGGCGGTCCCAGTCGTCCGTGATGTGGCCCCCATACATGATCTCTCCGAACAGGTAGCGGAGATCGTCCCAGGGCACCTGGCGCCGGGCCCAAGGGGAAAAGTGTGACTTGGCAGCGGGGAATACCTGGGCCCCACCTCAGCACTGACCCCCTCACCCCTGTCCGGCTTGGACACCGGGGCTCCTCAGTGGCCACTCTGGACTCGGGGCGAGGAGCCAAGTGGGTGCCCAGGCTGGTGCGGCTCGGCCGGGCCACGTGAACCAGCTCTGCTCTGACGCGTTGGTCTCCGCACCTGCTGCCTCCATGCAGCCCTCCCAGATACCACCCAAGCCCTCTGCCACCTTGCCCGGTAACCCACGGTGCCACAGCCCAGGCCCTGCAGGGCCACTCGTGAGGACGAGGGTGTGGCGAGAGTTTCCAGTCACCGTCTGCGGGAGTATCTCAGACCCCAGCACTGATCCAGCCCGAGCTTGGCCAAGGCCGGCCGAGCTGCCGACGTCTGAGTGACGCCTTCCTGGGGCCAAGGAGCTAAGCCGGGAGAATCCAGCGAGGGCTTGGGCCGCCTTCCCTCACCTTGGGGTTGGCCTCCAGGTAGTTGTAGAGCACGTTGATGGAGATGGTGAGGTCCCCGTTGTTGAAGGGGTACGGCCTGTTCCAGCCCTGCGCCCCGAACTTGCGCCTCTCGGCCACCACGGCATGGAAGTAGCAGAGCGCGAAGAGGATGCACTTGAACTCCGTCTCCTTGGCGCACATCTCCAGGGTGTCCTGCACGGCCGCAGCGCTCACCGTGCGCCTCGGCTCCCCACCCCCACCAGGACGTCCTGGAGTGGACACACCCTGGGGGCCCTTCTGATGGCGGCCGACGCGCTGGACCCCCTGCCTGAGCACGGACCCCCTCGCTACGGCAGGAACCAGCGTGAGGCGGCCGGGTGCTGCCGCTCAGTTACCTGCGTGCGGGACGTTTGTTGGAGGCAGCCTCGGTCCCTAGAAGTGCTCAGGGGCCAATCCTGGACTGCCCCCTCCTGTGCACAAGACCTGCCCGCCGCTGCCCAGTCAGGGATGGGGGGACCCAGGGCTTGGCGTGGGCATGTGAGGCGGGTTGCAGAGTGTGCAGCCACCCCGAGGACCCCATAGGAAGGGAGGGGAGGAGCCCTTGGGTGTGTGCGGGAGGGTCCAGCCAGGCCCCGCTCCCAGCTGTGCCCTAGCAAGTCACTGCCAGGGAGGGGTTATTGGGGGCCTCTTTCACAGGTCTAGCAGGCGCTGGTTCTGTTTTTTATCTTCTGCTTTTTGGGTCACACCCGGCAATGCTCAGGGGTTACTCCTGGCTCTGTACTCAGGAATTACTCCTGGCGGAGCTCAGGACCATATGGGATGCCGGGGATTGAACCCGGGTCAGCTGTGGGCAAGGCAAACGCCCTCCCCGCTGTGCTGTCGCTCCGGCCCCAGGCCGCCTGTTCTGAGGCGCCGCACCCACCTGTGTGAAAAGGTCCAGCGCCTTGTGCAGGTTGGCGTGCATGCCCGTGGGTGGCTCGTTGGTGATCTTGATGGCGTTCTCCAGGATGCCCCTGTGGGATGATGTGGGCCTCGGGGCTGGGTGCTGGCTCGGCGCTGATGAACACGCGGTAGTCCCCGTGGCTGCCGGTGCTGTAGCGCTCCACCTTCTTGTCCAGGGTGCTGAGCCAGCGCGCCACCAGGTGGATGTTCTGTGGCAAGAGCAGTGGCTGAAGGTCTGCACGGCAATACTGCATGGCAATGCCGCCGGCCCGCCACGCGCTCGCTGGTCCATCAGCTATTTCCTGTGAAACAGACAGGCCCCCTGGGAGGGGTGGGTGTATGGGGTACCTGGCCCAGTGAGCCCAGCCTGCAGCCTCTGGGTGAACCCCTGCCCTCTGCCCTCTGCCCAGAGCAGCAGCTGGGGGTGCCAGGTGAGGCCTGACCGATGCATCTGGGTATCCGTGGGGGCCGTGGGTGTCCTCCCCCGGGAGCACCAGGGTTGCTTCTGCGCTGCTGGAGATGGAAGCCAGGGCCCCAGCAGGGGGGGCGCTGCCGCTGAGTCACTCTCGCACCCCTGTGCTTTGTTTGGGAGCTTGGGCCACACCCCGCTGGGCCTCGGGGACGGAACCCCGTTCCCGTAAGCTTCGCCAACTCCAGTATTCGGGGTTTCTGTTATTGTTGCTGCTGCTGCTTGTTTTTCTGGTTTGGGCCCACACCCACCAACACTCAGGGGTTACTCCTGGCTGTCAGAGTAACCCCCTGGAGGTCTGAGCGGGTGGGGGGCGGGACTGAGCCCAGGTCAGCCACATGCAAGGCGAGCGCCCTCCCACCGTAGCATTTCTCCAGCCCCCAGTGCTTCATGCTTGGGATTGGCCTCGCAGCAGCCCACACGCGCCTCAGGACCCACGCGTCCACCGAGTGCCCCTCACCGCACCAGCAGCGCCGTCTGGGGGACCCGAGGACCCCCCCTACTCCCGCAGGGAGCGGGCGCCCTCTAGGGGCAGCAGCAGTACCTGCAGGATGACCCAGTGCCCTTGCTCTGCCGACACGTCCAGGGCGTCCTCGGCCACCACCTCCTGGCCCTGGCCCAGAGACACGTTGTGCAGCTTTCCGTTGTCGATGGTGAAGCCCAGCTTCTTGCCTGCGGAGCGGCAGGGCCTCACCACCGTAGGAGATGACAATCCCTGGTGCCCTGCGTGCAGACCCCAAGGCGAAACACGCCGACCTCCAAACCGGCCTTCCCTGGAGTCCGGTCCCGGGCACACTCAGGGACCCCCAAATCTTACAGGAGCACTGGACAGTGTGGGCTGCGCACCCCTCGGGCAGGAGGGTGCGTGCGTGGACGGCGGCGGCGGGCCGACTCACCCAGCGCCTCCACGTCCTTGAGGGGGGTCCACGCCTGGGGAGAGGATGAAGAAGATGGGCGTGGAGGGGCTGCTCTCCTCGAAAGACTTAGAGAACTCCACGCTGCGGCCCTCCACGAACTTGCTGCCCATCTTCTCCTCCACGAAGTTCCTGGGGGCACGCAGGGCTGCGGGGTCACCTCACCGGGCACCTCCTGGCAGCCCCTGAGTGTGCGCGGCAAGAGGCGGCCCCCTAGCTCGGACCCGGGGTCCCAGATGAGAGGAGGCGAAGGAGGATCCAGAGGGCAGACGATGGCCCCGCCCACGAGGCCCCGCCACACCAAGCTCCACCCCATCACGCCCACCCCGCTCTCGACCACGCCCCTGGGTTGCGCCTGCGCCTTGGCGCCGGCGGGCAGGGGCCTCACCTGACGGCGTAGGTCATGCGGTCGGGCCGCATGCAGCGGACCATGCACAGCTTCTGCAGCGCCGTCTTGTTCTTCCACTCCTTGGGGAAAATCTCCTTCTCGGGCGCCTCCGACTCCACCAGCTTCTTCCAGCGCTTGGCAGATCCCTCGATGTCACTGTCCAGGTTCTTGAACTCGTCCATCTCCGAGAGGGCCTGCAAGGAGCGCGAGGGGCGTTGGCACCAGCCTGTCGCGCAACGAGCCCTGGGCTGGCAGCGCGGGTCCCTCCACGCCCTCGGGGCACCAACCTTGATGCCGCCCCAGCCCTGGTTCTGCAGGGAAGTCCACGGGCGACTGCACCCCGGCCTTGAACGGGAAGCGCAGCAGGAAGTCCAGCTCCAGCGGGTTCAGCTCCTTCTTCATGGACAGGACCTGCGGCAGGGCGGCCAGGTGGGCCCTGGCCAGAGGCCGCCCCGGCCCCACCCGCGCCTGACTGCCGCGTCTGGTGTTTCACGGGGGCTGCAGCGGGCGGTGCGGGCCGGCACCTTAAACGCGACGCCGACCTGCCCCGTGCCTCTGCTCCCCAGAGACCCGTGGCATCATCGCGGGGGCAGCGGTGAGTCTGTCTGGCCACCGCTACCCCATGTTATCATGGGCAGCGCCACGATGTGACCTGAAGGATTTGATTCTGAGGCGTGCAGGTGCGGGGTTGGCACCGTGGTTCCCGTCACTGGTCACCACAGCTGCCCGTCAGCCACTGCCCAGGTGAGAGTCTGCCCCAAGCCAGAGGCTTCTTCTTCTTTTTTTTTTTTTTGCTTTTGGGTCACACCCGGCAATGCTCAGGGGTCTACTCCTGGCTCTGCACTCAGGAATTACTCCTGGCGGTGCTCGGGGGACCATATGGGATGCTGGGGATCGAACCCGGGCCGGCATGGGCCGGCCGCGTGCAAGGCAAACGCCCTCCCGCTGGGCTATCGCCCGGCCCAGAGGCTTCTGCTTCTGTCTGTCACACAGGACCCCTCGGCCTGCGGCCAACACTCGGGTCTCAGGGGGCCGCCTGCATGTCGTGCGGGCACTGCGGTACCCAGGACCCGGCCAGCAGGACCGGAAGGTCCACACATGTCTTGGCTATGGTGTGGAGGGTCACACATGTCCCTTGTGGGATCAACTCTGTTGCGGTACCCGGCCTAGGCAGCAGAGCCGCGGGGACAGCACTGCACCGAACTTCGCGCCTGGAGCTTGCAAGCAGGAATGTTTTGGCTGCTTGGTCTGTTTTTGGTGAGGCGCCCAGGAACCGCTCTGGGGCTCTCAGCCATCAGGGCCTGAGACCAAGGCCGGAGAAGGCGCTGACCCCCTGAAGGGCTGCCCTTGGCCATGCTTGGGCCCACCAGGTGGGGCCGGGGATGGAATCGGGTCGGCTGCTTGCAAGACCAGAGCCTCCAGCACCCCCACTTTCTCCGTCGCACAGGAGCTTTTCTTTTTTGGCTTTTTGGGTCACACCCAGCAATGCTCGGGGGTTGCTCCTGGCGGTGCTCGGGAACCTGGGATGCCGGGGATCGAACCTGGGTCGGCAAATGCCCTCCCCGCTGTGCCGTCACTCTGGCCCCAAGTTTTGGCCTTTGTGTCATGCTGGGGTTGACTCCTGGCTCTAAACTCAGCGCTAAGGGGACCCTAGGAGGAACCAGAGGCTGAACCCGGTCGGCCGTGTGCAAACACCTGCCTGCTGTGCTCCCGGCCCCAGCAGGAGCTTTAACTTGGGACCACCCAGTTCTTTTCTTAAGAAACATGCTCTGTGCCCGCGGAGGCCCCCCACTCCCAGGGCAGGGCTGGCAACTCACACCACTGGTGACCCAGAGGACACGTCTGGCTGCACCATCTTTGTTCTGTCCCCTCCGACCCTGGCTACAGGGACCCTCGCCCCTCCGCCACTCCTGGCACCTGCCTTCCTGCCCCAGCGGGTGGCACAGCCTTTACCTGAAATGTCACCTGTGCCAGGAAGATGAGCTTGTCGCGCTCGAAGAGGCCGGCGCCGTGTACATGTAGACCGAGTAGGTGATCTCGTCCGTCAGGCTCGTCCACGCGCTGCTTCACGTCGTCCGAGGCCGGCGTCCTCTGGATGGCTTTCCCGAACACCACGTTGAAGGCCTGGGGGTGGGGGTGCGTGGTTGGGCAGGGTCCCAGCACCCCCTGCCCGGCCGCAGGAGCACCCTCGCCTGGCCGTGGGAGCACCTTGAGCGAGAACTGGTAGATGGGGTTGATCTTGTTGAGGTCGTTGAGGATGAAGTAGAGCAGCGACGCCGCTCGGCCGCCGGCCGGTAGTTCTCCCCCGCCTCGTTGATTTTCAGCTCTGTGATTTTGGCCTCTTGCACCTGGAGAGCAGACGCGGCCTCGTGTCACTGCAGCCAGGCAGCCCCGGCCCCCACGGCTGCGGCGTGCGCGTCCCACCTTCTCCTCGATCTCCCTGGCCGTGTGCTTGGTGATCTCCAGGTTCTCCACCAGGGCCGTGTCTCCCAGGAAGTTGCCCGACGCGGCCGACAGCCGGGCCAGCAGGGGAATCCTCCAGCTCCTTGAGAACGATCTTGAATTCGTTCTGGGATTTGGTGAGGTTGGCCTGCGGGGGCAGCCCGGGGTCAGCCAGCGGGCCCGAGGGCCGGGACAGCCGAGGGAGCTGCTCTGCGCCCCTGCCGCTGCTTCCGACACTCACGCCTGGCTAGTGCAGCCCCCGTGCTTCCCCCGCCCCTAAATGGTCATTTCATGGGAAAGATCCGAGGACACAGCGGCCACCCCTGCACAACACAACCTGCCGTGACCAGTGAGGCTTCTTCAGAGAGAAGCTCGGGCGACCCTGGGCCGGGAACCTGGAGGTGGCCCCCCATGCTGGTAGCCCCTCCCTCCGTCCCCCGTATGCTGGCCGCCACCTTCAGCTGCTCCAGGTCGGGGCGCTCCTTGGCCACCACTGCGGCCAGGAGCTGGTCCTCCAGCCCGTCCCTGGTGACCAGGAAGTTGATGAGGGTGCACTGGGCCTGCATCTCGGGCTTGTAGTGGGGGTTGAAGTACTTGGTGTGGAGGATGAGGCGGAAGCTGGGGTGATACTCCACCTCCTTGTCGCCCATCTTGATGAACCTGGCGGGGCGGGAGCGGAGGGGGTCGCAGGTCCACCACCCGCCTCTGGCCCCAGGGACTTGCCACTTCCCTTCCGCTCCGGCCTCTGCGGCGCGTGGCCGCACCCTGAGCCTGTCTGCTCCTCCTCGCCAGCTGGGCTCCGGTCCTCGCGGGCTGACCGCCCCTTTGATTTCCCTTGGGCTGTCCATACCCCTAACCGCACCCACGATGGCTCAGCCCAGAGCTCCTGGGGCGCAGCCCACCTCACCCACCGGGCAGGTTCCCCCTTCAGATGAGTTGATGTATGTTCCACCTTCATTTAAAAAAAGAGTGACGAGGGGCCGGAGGCGATAGCCCAGCGGGAAGGGTGTTTGCCTTGCACACAGCAGCATGTGCTGGCCGGGTTCGATTCCCGGCATCCCATATGGTCCCCTGAGCACCGCCAGGAGTAATTCCCTGAGTGCAGAGCCAGGTGTAACCCGTGAGCGTCGCTGGGTGTGACCCAAAAAGCAAAAAAAAAAAAAAAAAAAAAAGAGTGACGGGTCCATGGCTGAACTAATCGTGCTCAAGAGAACCCGTGCGTGTTCTGGGTGGCGAGGAGCCCACAGTGCTGACTCCCAGGAGCTGCCCGCCCGGCGTCTCTGAGGCTCTAGCCTCGCTCGCTGCAGGCTGATCCGCGGGCCGATGCCACAGACCGAGGCCATGGTCCCGTGTGCAGGCAAAGGACGCACCTTCCCTTTTTAATGGTGTTCCTGCCCAGCAGGGGTCCAGCACCGGCTCCACGGTCTCGCTGATGTTCTCGATGAGTAGGATGTCCCCGAGGAGATGGCCTGCTCAATGGTGTCCAGGTAGCTGCGGGCACAGAGGGGCCACTTACGCTCAGTCCTTAGCGCCAAGGAGGTCCCTGGGACGTAGGGCTCGGCCCAGCGGGGCAGCTGAGAGGGAGAAGCGCAGCCACGTGCCTTCACTTCTATCGTCGGGGACGCAGGGACAGAGCAGGACCCCGGTAGCCCCCAGGTGGCAAGTGACCGTGTGAGGCACCTTGCACAGAGGTTGGCTGAGAAGAGCCTGAGTTTCACCCCTTACTGCAGGTGCTGTCTGGGGCGGGGGCGAGAACAGCCCCGTGGGCTGGTGTTTGCGCGTGGAGGCCTGACCAGGCGCTGGACCGGCTGGGAGCCCACCCGCCTGCCCCTGGGGACCCTGAGGTCACTTCTTCTGGCCCAGGCGGATGGCCTTCAGGTCCTGGCCGTATTTGTTCTTGATCCATTTGATTCCCTGCAGCTGGGCGTCCACAATGAGTGGCCAGCGCTCCGTGTTGCACAGGATGGTGGCATTCTCTGTGGACATGCGGTCACTGGGGAGGCCCTGGTTGTTCCAGGAGGCCACGCCGGCGTCGTCGGTGAGCAGGGTGAGGGGGTCCAGGCCCTCCGTGATGGGGATGGGGACCTGCGGGAGGGGCAGTGACCGTGGGTGGGGTGGTCAGCCCTGGGCCCTGCCCTGCGCCCCGGACATGGCTCAGGCGAGGAGTGCGGGGGTCCGCCCTGGCCCACCTTCAGCTTGTCGATGTATGGGATCCAGAACTTGTCCATGAGCTCGCTGCGGTACTTCTTGGTGAAGTAGCCCACGTAGGAGACGAAGGCGGAGATGAGGAGCACGTCCCTGCAACGTCACGCCCTGGCCCTTGTAGTTCTCCACTGACTCGGCCCAGCGCACGTTCTCTGACGCCAGCCCTCCGACCAGCCTGCGGGGGAGGGGAGGTGCCCGGTCAGTGCAGCCGGGCAGCAGGGACAGGCTGGTGGGGCTCCCTTGTCCTTCCCGGGGGGTGGCCATGACTGTGCTCACACCCTTGGTTTGGTGCCCACACAGTTGGGTCCCACAGTGGTGCCTCGGGATCCTGCTCAATGTGTGGCCTCACGCTCTGCCGTAGAGGCCCCCCACTGTTCCCTGGGGCACGTTTGGGTATCCTGATGGTGGTCCAGTCTGGCTGAGGCCTCCGATGGGCACCTGGGCCTGTGTGGGCAGTCAGGGCATGCAGAGGCTGGGGGTGGGCCTGGTAGCTGTGGGCACAGCAGGGGCCTAGTTGCAGGGGGCCACTGCAGGCAGCATCTTATCTTTCTTCCAAGCCAGTCACCCCAAGAGTGCTCTGGGTAGGCTTGGCCCAAATCCCAAAACTCATGGCAGGGGGCGTGTACATGCCAGCAGGAACCAGCCTCATGGGGTTTGCCGCTCACGGTGCTCCCACAGTCCTGACTGGGGCAGGCCAGAGGGACCCCATAAACCCACCAAGGGGAGCAGGGGCTCGCCTTGGCTCCCTTCTGGAAATGGAGGAGAAAGTTCAAAAAAGTTGGGGCCGGAGCGATAGCCCAGCGGGTAGCGCATTTGCCTTGCATGTGGCCGGCCTGTGCCGGCCCGGGTTCGATCCCCAGCGTCCCATATGGTCCCCTGAGCACCGCCAGGAGTAATTCCTGAGTGCAGAGCCAGGAGTAGCCCCTGAGCATTGTCGGGCGTGACCCAAAAACCAAAAAAAAAAAAAAAAAAAGAAAGTTCAAAAAGTTCACACAATGCCACAAGTCGCAAGCGGGTGGACGGCCGGCCGAGACATGGCCAGTGTCATTGGGACTAACTGGACGTGGGCAAAGACATTTCAAGGGCTCAGAGTAGACCAACAGGGCACAGCGGGGAGGGTATTGGCCGTGCATGCAGCAGACTTGGATTCAGTCCCCGGCATCCCATAATGGTTCCCCGAGCACCGCCAGGAGTGATCCCTGAGCTCAGAGCCAGGCGTAACCCCTGAGCACTGCCGGATATGGCCCAAACACCAAAACAAAACAACAAAAAACAAACCCACGAAAACATAGCCCAGAGCAGCAGCGGCCTCTCGCCGACCCTCTCGCCGAGCCCGAAGTCCCCAGAGCAACCCTCATCTGGAGGCACAGGCCTGAGGGTCAGTGCTGGGGCCGGCAGGGCTACGCGGCGGCGGTGCTGGGCGTCAGGCCTGACCTGGGGTTATCCCCAGCGGGGCGAGCGCTCTGGCCCTTGAGCCTGTTTCCTCTTGGGCTGGTCACACGCGATCAGATGCGGGGCTGGAGAAAATGGATCAGAACCGAGCTGGTGCTTCTCCTGCTGCAGCTCCCGGGAACGGGCTGCTCCCACGGCCTCCTGACCGCCATGCCGCTGCGGCAGAACGTGGCCTGGAGCCGGCTCAGACCAGCATCCCTGGACTCCCGCCTCTGCAGCACAGTGCCCAGCTTCCTGGGGGTCCCTGGGTGCCCCAGGGCCCGTCAGCAGCGCCCGATCCCGGAGGCGGGCCTGGGCTAGGGGTACCTCCTGACTCAGAACCACCGCGGCTACCTGTTAGCCAGCGAGATGACGCGGTTGGTGGCGTCGGCCTCCTGCTGGCACCGGATCTTCTCGGCTGTGGCTTTCTCAAACGCTGACGTCAGGTTATTCAGGTTGGCATTGAGCTCCTGGGAGTAGGGGCAGAGGCCTAAGATGGGCCTGGGGTCAGCCGCCCCCGCAGCCCGAGGCACTCATGGTGAGGTCAGCCCCCAGCCCGAGGCACTCACTGCGATCTTGTTCTTGATGCGTGAGAGTTTGTCCCTGCGCCTCGGCCAGCTCCGCGTTGGCCTCCCTCCAGGGCCTGCCTCTTGGGGGGCCACGTCGCGAGTACACCTCGTAGAAACGCACGATGTTGATACACCAGGAGCACAGCCCCCGGCCGCCGTGGACTTGGAGCGGATGAATTCGGGGTCAAAGGTGGGGTTGCCCTGGTAGGGCCTGCACGGGGAATGGGGGCAACACGCTGCTAAGCTTGGCCCAGAGATGGGAAAGGAAGGACCGAGACGAAAGCGGTGCCAAGGCTCTTGACTGCACGCAGCGATGGGGACCCGCAACCCGGATGGTCCCGCGCCCTCAGGAGACCCCCGAGGGGGAATGAAGCCTGCAGCTGGGGTTCTCGCTCAGTCCTCCAGCAACCTGGCTCAGAGGCGTGGGGGAGCGCTGCCCGAGGAAGCCGCAGGAGGGGTAGGGGCGGGGTCCCTCTTCTGCGACCCTCCTGACCAGGGCTGTGGGACATGCCCCCAGGAGCTGAGCGATCCCCGCCTGCAGCTGTGCCTGCCTCTGGGCGTGTGGTATGTGTGCCCCGTTTCCCGGAGTGTGAAGTGAGACCGAGGCTGCCGGGAGAGGTTCAGGGAGGCGGGGGCGTCTGCTTAGGGGACAGGATGAGGCACCCCACACTGGGTGTGACCGGGCAGTGGGAGCCTCCCTGGGGCTGTTTGTGGGGTCCCACCTGGCCACACAGACCGCATGTGTGTTAGCAGTGCGCTGAGCATGAGTGTGTCTCTGAGTGTGTGGGTGTGAGGCTGTGTATGAGTGGGTGTGAGAGTCCGTGTGAGTATGTGTGTGAGGGTATGTTTGTGTATGAGTGTGTGGGTGAGTGTATGTGAGCATGTGTGTGCATGTCTGAGTGTGTGTGTGCGCCGCATGCCGGCTGGGAGACCAGGCAGCGTTTGTCCTGATGCAGTCACCAAGGTGGCAGGGGGTAACCTGGACTCTGGCCCCCAAGTTGTGCACCCAACTCTGGTTTGTGGCATTTTGCTCAGTGAGTTTTGGGGTTCTTTTCCACAGCGCTAAGTGGAAACTAAAAGCGGACCAACCTCCCCCTCTCGACACGCTGCTCATCCTCGGCAGGCTCCAGACTTAGCAAACTATCACCTGCCTGGCACTTGGGGGCAGGACAGGGGGACCCCCGACCCTGGGGGTCGGGGCGGAGAATACTGGTGTGGGGGGAGCTCACCGCGGAGCCCCCCAGAAAGCGCCTCAGTCTGCACTGGCACAGGCGACTGGCACCTTCACTGTGAGAGCAAAGCGAGAGGGCCGGAGCACACGCGCGAGAGGCCGCACACACGCTGTCCACAGGCCGCACACACGGCGCTGTCCACAGGCCGCGCACAGGCGCTGTCCACAGGCCGCGCCGCACGCGCTGTCCACAGGCCGCGCACCACGCACTGTCCATAGGCGACGCGCACCGTGAGCTGCACCCGGCCACAGCCCAGTGCCACGCAAGTGAGTATATGAGTGTGTGCGGTGCATGCAAGAGCGGGTTTACGTAAGTATGCACGTGCGAGTGTATTTGTATATGTTCAAACGTGTGCAAGTATGAATGTGGTTGAAATGTGCGCAAGTGCATCTGTGTGTGTGAATGTGTCTGTGTGTGATGTGTGTCTGTGTGTGAACGTGTCTGTGTGTGATGTGTCTGTGTGTGATGTGTCTGTATATGGTATGTGTGATGTGTGTCTGAATGTGTGTCTGTGTGATGTGTGTCTGTGTGTGATGTATGTCTGTGTGAATGTGTGTCTGTGTGAATGTGTCTGTGTGTGGTGTGTGTCTGTATGTGATGTGTCTGTGTGATGTGTCTGTGAATGTGTGTCTATGTGTGATGTGTGTCTGTATGTGTGATGTGTGTCTGTGTGATAGTATCTGTGTGATGTGTTTGTGTGAATGTGTGTCTATGTGTGATGTGTCTGTGTGTGGTATGTGTGACATGTGTGTGTGAGGCGTGTGTCCGTGTGTGATGTGTGCATGCGGGGGTGGGAGGTTCCGGCCCACGCACTCACTTGAAGGCCTTGAGGCAGGCCTCGGGGATGTGCTCCTTGTCGAACTTCTTCAGCGAGTCCAGGAAGGCGTCCACCTTGCCCATCATCATCTTCGCTGCTTTCCAGCTTTTGTCCTTGGGGATCTTGCCGCCGGGTGCCGTGAGAATGATGACGGCGGCCGTGACATTCACCACAGCGTCAGGCGGGGACCCAAAGGACTTCAGCTCCGTGAGGTTGTTCTGCACATACTGTGGGTCAGGGCAGGGGCCAGCCCGCGCCCCCGGCAGCTGCCCACCCCTCCTCGCCCACCTTGTTCAGAGTGTCCAGGGCCTCCTGCTGGCGGCCAGCAGGGGCGGGCTCTGCCTTGGCCAGGTCCGTCTCACAGGCCTTTTGCTTCTCAGTGACATTCTGGGGAGCCCAAGAGGAAGGGCAGATGCGGGGCTGTGGCAGGACGCGACATGGGGTGAGTGGGGACCCCCACCTCTGTGACCGGGCCCTGCCTGATGCCCAGCTTCCAAGATGGGCCGGAGGGGTCCGCAGAGCAGCCCTCTGCTCGGCCCTCGGATGGCCGCCTTCATGGCTTCCTGCGGGCACGTCCCCTGGCCCTGACTCCTGTACTGTGACTCATGCACTCCCTCCGGACGAGCCCTCCCTCAGGTGTGCCTCCGTCTCCTCCTTCCTACATGCATCAGTGTTTTTTCTTTTTTGGGTCCCAACTGGTGATGTGTGACCCAGGGCTCACTCTGGGCTCTGTGCTCGGGGTCACTCTGCTTGGGGACCGTCTGTGGTGCCGGGGACTGAACCAGGTTGGCTGCGTGCAAGGCCAGCGCCTTCCTGCTGGACCATCCCACTGGCCACCGGGTGCTGCTCTCATCAATTCCCTGAGAGGAGATGGAGCCCCGGGGGGCGCCTCACCTCCAGCTGCTCGCACCCACCTTGTTGATAATCTCCACCTTGACCTCCTCCTCGTCGGCCACGGCCTTCTCCTTGCTGACCTTCTCAGTCTCAATGCCCACCACCTGGATCAGCTTGTCCGCGCTTCTCATTCTTCTGCTTCAGCTCGGCCTCCTGAATCGCCAGCGTGGCCTTCAGGTCGTCCACCTGCGGTGGGGACGGGCGGGGGCAGGCAATGGGCAGGCATGGCCCGGCCTCCTGCCCGCCTCCCTATCTGGGGCACCCACAGAGCCTGGGGTGTGCCCATTGCTTTGTGTGACACCTGATTTCACTGTGTCGTTTTTGGGGGGTGGACACGTGACCATGCTCAGGGGTCACTCCTGGCACTGTACCTGGGGGCACCACAGTTTCCCTGGGGTCCCCCTCACACTGAGTATGTTCTCCAGTGCCGTCGTTTCGATGCTGGGGGACTGGGGGTACCATGGGTTGAACTCAGGGCCTCAGATGTGCCGGGCATGTTTGTGTGACCACCTGAACGCTGCCTGTGGCCTCAGCAACCATCTTTGGTTTTGGTTTGGTTTTACGGGTGTGGTGGGGAGGGGGTCTCACAGTTCCAGGGACTGAGCTTGGCCCCCTGAACCATCACCCTGCCGGAATGGGTCTGTTTCTCTCACAGGGATGAGGGAGAGCTGCAGGGAAAGGGGCAGTCGTGGCCAGTCCGCAGGCCTGGCCAAGGCTGTGCTGAGAGTTGGGGGATGCTGTGGCTGCCCCTGTTCTCCCGTTGGAGCTCCATCGCCCAGGCTGAGCTCCATCACCGGGACTGAGCTCCATCGCCGAGGGCTGAGCTCCATCGCCCAGGGCTGAGCTCCATCGCCCAGGGCTGAGCTCCATCGCCCAGGGCTGTGCCCCCCCATGGAGCCAGCTCCCGTGCCCCTGGCCCCACCTGCGACGCCGTGCTCTGGAGTTTCATTAGGCCGTTCTCGAGCCTCTCAATCTTGGCCACCAGCTCCAGGCGCTTCTTGCCCAGCAGGTTCTGGTAGAGTTTGATCTGCTCCAGGAAGGTCTTGGGCGTGGTGTAGTTGTAGCGGCGCTCGGTGGCCAGGTACACCTTGGACATCTCGTTGACGGTAGTGTGCACGTAGGCCATGAAGAGGCTGATGGAATGCTTGACTTCCGGCTGCCGAGACCAGGCGCCTGTCTCACCCCGGCCCCAGCGAGGGTGTGCCCTGCTCCGTGGGGACCCTGGAGATGTGGCGGGGCTGGACCGGGGGAGGCTGTTGTGCTGGTGACTGCAGGGGACACAGCAGAGCTCGCCGCTCCCGGCAACCCTCTCAGGCCTCACCTGTGCTCCGCTCTTGCTCTCCTGAGGGGTTTTGGTTTTTTTTTGCCTTTTTGGGTCCGCACAGTGATGCTCAGGGGGTTACTCCTGACTCTGCACTCAGGAATTACTCCTGGCAGTGCTCGGGAAGCATATGGGATACCGGGGATCGAACCCAGGTCGGCCATGTGCAATGGTGAACGCCCTCCCCACTGGACTATTGCTCCAGCCCTTCTGCTGAAGAGTTTTAAGGCATCTCATTAAAGACCTAATGGAGCCCAATGACAAAGGCCTTGGCACTGCCTTAAAGCTGGAGCCCAGGTGCCTTTCCGCTCCTTCCCGCCATTCTAGCCCTGGGTGCTGCCAGCAACGCACCGGGATGCCTTCGGTCTCCTGCAGGAAGCGGCCACTCACAGACACCAGCGCTTCTTCCGGCCATTCTCGGAACCAGTTGATGGCTGTGCAGTTGACCACAGCGGGGAACTTCCTGGCACGCACTCGCAGGGACTGAACCCACCGGGGAGAAGCAGAGAATCACCTAGAAGCAGGAAGTGCCTGTCACCAATGTCCCCAGAAGCACATCTGCCACCAATCGGAACCCCAGGCCCACTGACTGCCCGCTGGGTCAAATCCCCACCTCTCCTGACCGGGTGAGAGTAGGGAAGGGGGCACCCGTGAGGGCAAATTCAGCCTCAGAACAGGGAGGGCCATGAGCCTGCCACAGGCCTGGCCCCAGACACCCTGTAACCCCTCAGGCAGCACCAGTGTGGAGGGGGCACGTGGACACTGGGTGCGGGGAGGGACTCAGGGCCGGACTCAGGACCATGGGGACATGGACACAGGAAGGACACGGGTTCGGGGACACTGGGACATGGGATGTGGGCACTGGAACACGGGCTCGGGGACATGATGGAATGGGGACCATGGGGCAGGGGATGTCCCCCGTGGGTTTTGGTGTGGGCACATGGGGCTCTGGGCATGTGGGCACAGGGAAACAGATGGGAAATGGGGGCCTGGGATGCATGAGCCGCCTTCTGCACTGGGAATCCCTGGGCCTCGCTCGAGTCTCTGCTCCATGCTGACCCCAGGGAGTGGACATCTATGGGAGAAGAGCCAGGCCAGAGGAGCACACTTGATAACTTGATCACTTGAATCCCATTATTCGTCGATTTGCTCGAGCGGGCGCCAGTGAACATTTCCATTGGACCCTATCATGTGCCAGTGTAGCCCAATGGCATCTGGTTCGATTCAGGAATACGAAGAGCCTCAAACGGTTCCTTCAGGGTCTTGACAAAGTCTGACCATCTTGTAGGTGGGCGGCCATGTGATCTTTTGACATCCCGTGGGATCCAGTAATGGCTCTAGTCCAGCGGTTGTCTCCAAATTGCATTACATGTCCAGCCCATCTGATTTTCGATGCCTTGGCAAACGAGACAGCGTCCCTGATTCTGGAATAGCGGACGGAGGTCGGAACTCCGGATTCCTTCTCTCACTTGAGTGAGGCGTGATATTCCAAGCATAGCTCTTTCGATTCCTCTCTGGGAGACCTGAATAGCATTCTCATCCTGCTTTCGTAGGGCCCAGGTCTCTGAGGAGTATGTTAATGCAGGGAGAACGGTGGAGTCGAAGAGATGTGCCCATAGCCGAAGGTTCTTTGTCCTTTTAGCTATTTCTTCGATGCTTTTGAAGGCATTCCATGCCGCTCTCTTCCTCCTGAGCAGTTTTTTAGGTCGTTCATCATGTTGACTTCTCGACCTAGGTACACATCACTGCTGCATTCAGAGATGTCTGTTCCATTGAGATTGAATGAGGCCTTTGGAACTAGTTCGTTTTTCATGAACATAGTTTTCTTCAGATTCAGCTGTAGACCTATCTTTCCACATTCTCGGTCGAAGTCAGCCAGCATTTGTGCTGCTTGGCTAATGTTTGGTGTTATTAGAATGATGTCATCGGGGAAGCGGAGGTGGTGTAGTTGCTGACCATCTATCTTCACTCCTGTTCCTTCCCATTCTAATTGTCGCATGATGTTCTCGAGGGTGGCACTGAAGAATTTTGGCGAAATGGTATCACCTTGCCGAACCCCTCTTTTGACATCAATGATCACTTCCTTGTAGAATGGTGAGATCCTGGTGGTGAATCCGTAATACAGCTCACGAAGGATCTTGATGTATTGGGGTTTGAACGCCCTGTTTGGCTAGGGCTTTGATGACCACTTCAGTCTCCACAGAATCAAAGGCTTTCTGTAAATCAATGAACGTGAGACAGAGCGGCATTTTTTTTTTTTTTTGGGTCACACCCGGCAATGCTCAGGGGGTTTCTCCTGGCTCTGCAGACTCAGTAATTACTCCTGGCGGTGCAGAGCAGTATCTTGGACTCCCTACAAACCTCAATGAGGTTGGTTACCATGTGGATATGGTTGATTGTGCTGAATCCTTTTTCAGAAGCCAGCTTGCTCACATGGTTGTCTGCTGGGGAGCCCGAAGCCGGCGGGGAATGGATGAAGACTCAGAAATCTGATGCAGTTTTAAAAAAGGGCTTTACTATCACAGGATCCAATATACAATCCAAGAGCAGGGAAAACATCCGGACTCTGGGTTTCCCAGCTGGCCCCAGCCAGGTGTAGGCCAAGATGGCTGCCACCACGTGTTGAGGCCCAACAGAGAATGGAGAGGACGGAGAAGCAAAACACCAAGGGAAGCCGAAATGGCAAAAGGGGGGAAAGAGAGAGAGAGATTCTTTCTTCTTGCAGCTTATTTTATAGCTAGAAATCTGCCCACAACTCCCCAGCTCAGCCCATTCTGGGCTGGGCTATCTAGAAATGAAAACAGGAAAACAGCTCCATAGAATGTAGCAACTTCAGAAGACCATCTGGTTGTTTACAAGGACCCAGAGCTAAATAAAAGCCTCCTAGCAGAGCTGGGAGAGCTACAAGCCAAATGTAACTTCCCTGGCAGGAAGGATCAAATGCCCTCAGGTAATTTCTTCCAGCACCTCACCTAATATCTTGAGCCGGGATCTGCCTGGAATTGCCTTATATAGGGTAGAGAAGGGGGTTTCTGAGATTGCATGTCTCTGTACCAAAGACTAATACTAATGCCAGTTAAATTATTTCTCCAAGCCTTCACAAGAGTCTCGTCTACTTCACGGTAGTTTTGTATTTTTAGTTGCCTTTGAGGTTATCAGGGAGCCATGCTTGCTTGCTTGGAGGCAAACAGCATTTCTCTCTGGTCTAATTACTTAGAGATCCAACGTGGCCAGGCAAATATGCTGGTAAGATCTAGCTAGTCCCACGATGCTTGTGGTAGCATGAGAGAATATTTATACCAGCCAGTACAGAATACATGGTCAGATAAGACTGCCACATTCAGACTATCCCCCTATCTATGAAGTGACCGGCAGGGAGGCAATCCAGGGCAGATGCAGAGGCCTAGGCTTTTAGGTGTCCTGCAACAGTTGTCCTTCATCTAATGTTCTGCCAATCCTGTTCAGGATGACTCCGAGTGAACAGCTTGTAGATGACGGACAACAGGCAGATGGGGCGATAGTTGCCAATGTCATGAATGTCTCCCTTCTTGAACAGTAGAACTGTCCTGCTGGTTTTCCATTGGGAGGGCACCTTGCATTCGCACAGGCAGTGTGTGAAGAGCCAAGCTAGTGTACTGATGAGTACTGATGGCAGATTCTTCAGGTGTTCGGGTCTGACTTTGTCTGGGCCTGGTGCTGTTCCCTTCTTTACCCACGAAATGGCATGTCAGATTTCAGAAGGGAGAACGTTGGGAATGACATATCCATCCTGCGGAATTTGGTATGTGGGCAGGTGGACGTGGCTATCAAAGAGATCTGAGTAGAAGTCATGGATAATCTTCTCCATTGCCTTTCTGGAAGATGTGATAGATCCATCACAGGGTGTCGGAGGGCAGTCATCTTGGTCTTATAGTTGGTGGAAGGACAGGCGGGGCGTTGCCGAATGCTTTTCCCGGCTTCTGCTGCACTCTCTTCCACTATTTCTGCTCTTCTCTCTTTGGGGTTTTCCTTTACATCGTTTCTCTGAACTGCTTTGCGAGCTTGGATGTTAGCATTTGGTTGCCTGAGGCTCGCGCTTTGCCGCGTTGGTGAATGAGCTCCTGAGAGTTTCTGGAAGCTTGAGCATACACG
>JAJIBD010035929.1:0-32092 GCA_021461705.1 Cryptotis parvus
GAGAGAAAGTGAGCGTGGCCGAGTCCCAGCTCTGTTGGTTTCTGTGAGGGCCGGCTTCGGCCTTGAGCACAGCGCCGGGGACCGAGACAGCCAGCCCCCTGCTCCACGAAGGCCCTGCCCATTACCAAGCCGCTGCCCAAATCAGAGTCCTGGCAGCCGTCTCAGCAGGCCACAACCCACCAGCGCGCATTTCTGGGATTCCAGTGGCCGGTTGATGCCTGGGAGGCTGGTGGATCATCTTCCTGCCCTGGGCCAGCTCCTCTGGGCCAGTCTCTCTCCACGTCCTGGCCTTAGCTGAGGGTTTCGGCGGTACTCCACTCGCCTCACCACTGCTCTCACAGTGCAGCCTCTGGGCCGCCACAGGGCTGGCGGCCAGCACGGGTTGGGTTTGGCAGAGGCTTTCACGCGGGCATGTGGTAGCGCAGGTGCAACATATGTGCTCGTAGGTGCGCGCGGCGCCGGGACTCCGGAGAGTTCCTTACCTGGCCTGGGCTGCCAGTGGAACCCCGCAGGGCTCTGACTCTCTGCCTCCTGCCCAGGTCCGTCGCCATGGCTTGCTCCTGGCTCCCCCCTGTTGTCCCCTCTGCTGCGCCCCGGCCAGCCCCCCCGCCACGCTTGTGCCCGAGGGCCTCCCAGCGCTCCTGTAAATCCGAATCTGGCCCCTGAGTTCGGGAGTCTCCAGCTCATGACCGGCCCGTTCCTCTCCTGCTGAGTTTTCTGCTTCGCGAAGGTGAGCTGCGGTGCGGGGAGGCGGCAGGGTTGACAGAGCTGAGGAGAGCTCGCCCGGGGCTGCGCCTCGTGGCTGTGGGGCGGTTTCCAGCAGGGCTTGGAGCGCCGAGGGCTTCCAAGTGCGTGGATCAGCCACATGCGCTGTCTGAGGTGGGAGTCCAGCTCAAGCAGAGACAGCCAGATTCCGGTCTTCGCATGGAACAGTTTCCAACCGCACGCCACCGCTCTCAGATGAGCGCCAGGCGGAAGGCGCCGCAGTTTCACCCGCAACAGACGTGTCGGCCAGAGCCTGCTGCCGCCAGGTGCCAGGGCCTAGCTTTCCCGCCGCCCGGTTACTACTTGGCGCTGGCCAGTCTTCAGACGCGAGCCCTGACTTTATGATGCTGCTGGCCCGCCTGAGGCACAGTTCCGCGCGCCGCCTGTGTCTGCGCTTCACCCTCTGCTCTGCAGATGCGGCTACCAGCTTGCGCTGCCCGGCTCACGACGCAGGTACGCGCGTGTGGCTGCCGCGTGACGGCTCATATCGCAGTTGCAGCAGCGCGGCATGTGGCAGTGCGCCGCACAGGAGTGTGTCCAGCAGGTCCACGCCCGATCAGACACAGTCGTGAGCACACGCCACGCGGTGTGATTGTGAAAATGCTGCTGTATGTGGGTGAATGGCACGAGCTCAGGATCGCAGTTCCCATGGGCTGCGTGCACACAGGTGAGCTGTAATACACGCTGCATGCCCGAGCACATGAGCCATGTATATATGGCGCGTGACACGAGTCGGTTACGCAGGTGCACGCAGCACCTGGCCGGTGCTCTGCGCTCTTTGTTTGCGCTTAAGCAGAGGTGCCACTGCCTTTGTCTTCCTTGGTCGGGCGAACAAGGCTCCAGCTCTGGTGTGCAGGGGTGAGGGGCAGAGGGGTGCCGGGTGCAGGCGGCCCGCGGATGTCGCCAGACAAGGCAGTGCTGCCGTGGCTGCTCCCGCCTGACGGGTGGGGACGGGCGTGCCTAGCCGCCCTTTCTAATCCCTGAAAAGTTCTCGGTGCTCCGGTCCCGCCCTGGGTGTCGGGCCCCGCCTCTGGTAATGGAGGCACTCTTGGTCAGTTGTCACTCTTGCTGCGTGCGAGCCCTCATTTTTGCTTGATGCCTTGAGTGGCACTCCAGGCTCTAGGTCTCACCCCCAACCCTGGCTACAGCCCCGCCTCTAGCGTGGGAGCCAAAGCCCCCAGTGCCTTTCCCGAATCTTATTCCAGGCTCATTCTCTCTCTCTCTCTGCCTGGGCTGGTCGCTCAGTTCCCAGGCCCCGAGACTTGACCCTTTAAGTACTGTCTGGCAGAGTGTAGTCCACGCCCACTGTCCGCCCCAGTTGGGCATGTGGCGTGCTCCCCCCGCGACCGCCATTACGTGGTACAGGCCAGTAAGTCATCGGCCTGACCGCGGCTCTCCGCCCGGCAGGTGGCTGTCCTGAGGGTCTGGGTGGGTTTGGCACTCCGTTTCACAGCCCACTTTACTGCTTCTCTCCTTCCTTCTGGGGAGGGCTCCGTGGACCACTCTCATATGGGAGCAGTGCTCAGGGCCCAGTCAGCCAGCATCTAGCTGCGGGACTTGGAAGCCTTCTGCCTAGTGCCTCATGTGCCCCTGACTCCTTCCTCTTTGGGCAAACATGCCTCAGTAAGGCTGTTTTGTTTCGTGCCGGAGGGTGGGCCGTGGTCGCCGGGTATCGTCTGATGCTGGTGCTGGGGCGACCTCTAGGGCAAAATCCTTCTGACAGGGCCAGCCAGCCAGCGCCAGCGTGGAGGCAAGCTGGTCGGCATGTAAGAGCCGCACCCGGTTTGATCCCAGGCATCCCATGTGGTCCCCCCGAGCACCGCCAGGAGCAAGATCTGAGTGCAAAGAGCCAGGAGAACCTCTGAGCATCACCGAAAGTAATTCCAAAAGGGGAAAAAGAATCTCAGAACTTTCGTAATCTTCAGCACTTTTGTAGATGGAGTGATTTTCATTTAGAATTGGGACCCTCGGGCCAGAGCGAGTAGTGATAGGGTAGGGCTTATTCGCACACGGCCGACCAGGGTTCAAAACCGCACTAGGGTGATCTCCCTGAGCTCACAAGAGTGATCCTGAGTACAGACTCCAGTGCCTCTAACACTGCGCTGTGGCACCCTCGCTGGCACGGCACATCCACACAGCTCTCAGAGGAGTTTGTTTGGGTTCCCTGGCTGCATGCACTCTGAGTCAGATGGCTCTTGAGGGCGGGAAAAAGCATGTAACCAAGTCAGGTGCTGTGAATCCTACTTCTCCGCTCTCTCTCCCTTCCAGGCGCAAATAAAGGTGTGCCAAGAGGTGGTCTGATATCGGCTGTACCTGGGACGGCCCTTGGGAACAGGAGTTGCAGCCGACTACTACCTCTGCCAGGCGGTCAGGTTTCCTCTGCTGTGGCTGGGCCTCTGGTTCTTCAGGCTAGACCAGGAGCCGCGGTCCGCCTGCTGGCGTGTGGCTGAGCCTGGGGAATGTTGGCTTTGGCCTTTCTTTTCCTTCTCTGTTTTTTATTGTTACACACCTGCAGCGCCAGATCGCTGCTGGTCGGCTGCGGGTCCCGCCCCAGGTGGCGTAGGCATGCCCCCCAAGGTCCTGTGCTGGGTCTGGCATTTCTGGGTCTTTAGGACTGTTCGGGACTCCAGGGAACAGGGGGAAACCTGACCTGCTGCAGTGGGGAGGTCAGGCTCGGGCCCCACACACCGCAGCCTTTGATCACATTACTTGGTTTCAAAGGCGCTCAGCCCAGGGGTGGTGCTGGTCCCAGCCTCGCGTCCGGTCTGCTTCCACTGGAACTGCTGCCCTGGTCAGCTTCCCTAGCGGGAAGCTGACGGAGGCTGGGCACGCAACCCGAGCCAGGGCGGCGTCTGGGGGGACCCTGAGTTACACCGCAACAAAGTGACCCCGGCCCGTGAGGCTCGAGCTCAGGCCACGGCGCTCAATACAGAGCAGAGGGCGCCGAGGGCCTTGTTCTGGCCCCCAGACTGGGCAGGTCCTGGCAATTTCCCTTCGGTTCACGAAGCTGCCGGAGGCTCCTCCCCGCAAAAATTCAGCGGCGATATGCCACTGCCTCT
Source organism: Cryptotis parvus (assembly GCA_021461705.1). Lineage (NCBI taxonomy): Eukaryota > Metazoa > Chordata > Mammalia > Eulipotyphla > Soricidae > Cryptotis > Cryptotis parvus. The sequence goes on from JAJIBD010035929.1 coordinate 3,825, forward strand.
TTCGCCAGTGATCAGCCAGGGGCCTCACTGCCCCGGTGCCTCCTGCAAAAGATCCCTCGTCGAGTCGCCCAGGCCACCGCCGGACCTCAAGTGCCCCATCCCTGGCTCGACTTTCACGCTGGCTTCCAGAGGCGGGTCCTCGGCCCGATGTCGGTGACCCTTGGCGCTGCCACAAGACACGCTCTCATGTCCACTGGGTTCCGCACCCTGGCCTCGCCTCCGCAGAGTCCCAAGAATCTCGCTTTCTCCGCCCCTTGGTCTGTGCAGCCCCCAGCCCTGCGGGTGCAGCCCCTGTGGTGCTGTCTGGGACTTCCCACGCCACAAAGTGCTTGCTCTGGGCTGCGCCTAGCTCCCGGTGGGGGCCTCATGGAGCTGGGGACTCCTCCACGGTCCCTGCCCCACTCCCTGGTGTAAGCAGAGTCCAAGACACCCCATGCCAGGCCCAGTATTGCGGGGCCGCCTCTCCTCCAAGGCTATGCCGACGCAGGCCACGACCAACCAGAAGGTGCGCTTGAGGCCACACCCACACACCCTCACCAGTGACCACACCCGGCCTTCTGACCACGCCCCTCCTGGCCCACACTCCTGGGCTCTGTCGAGGGGAGTGGACTAAGTGGGCGGGTCAAAGGCAGCAGAATCTGTCCGCTAGTCGCTCTTTCAGGCACACTGGGGGGCGGGAGGGTGGTAGCTGTTGGGCCGCTCATGCCTGTGCCCGCTGTCCCCACCTGGTCCGCCCTGACCCTCGTGTCGCAGGGAGTGAGAAATTCCCCGCACGATGCCAAGCCTCCTTTCTGCCGCGGCGCTTCCTGAGCGCGGAAGCTGCAGCTCTTCAGCTTCCACACCTTCCACCTGCGCTGGCTGCCGCGGCGTGCGGTTGTCCCGAGCGCCTTAACGACACGGGCTGCAGCACATCAAGGTGGCTTGAGCCCGACGGCAGCCTGGTGCTCAGCGGGTAGCTGGTTGGTTAAAGCTCCGAGGCGACGCCTATTAGACCATGCGTGGTTTCAGCAGCGGCTGTGGGGCCAAGTAAAAACTAGCCTCAACAGCCTGTACCACTGGGCCCTGAGCACCGCCTCTGGTCCCTGGTGAGCCAACCTGAGCGACTTGTACTCTCTACCAATCGCCAGGACTGGCACAGTTTTTCATGCGCGACTGGTCGTGAGTCGCCGTGACTTCCTTCTCTGAGCTGGTGGACGCCACAGGTGACGTGGGTTCCAGCTGCAGGGGACGACACGCAGTGCAGGTGGTGGACGGGATGGTGCACCCAGACAAGGTGTGGGTCCCGCTGGCGCCCACGGCGGCTGCCGGGAAGGCCTTGGGAGTTGAGCCTGGTCCCACTGGCCGTGGGGCTGCTCGCAGTGGTGGCTGCGGTGCGCCCGACTCAGCAGAGGCTGCAGGGCCGCCCGCCTCCCGAGTCTCGGGCGGTTGCTCCTGGGGCTTGGCGAAGTGTGGGTGACCTCTCCACACTGCCGCCCCGCGCCCCACTCCCCAGCCCTCCACTTAAGTTTTGTTAATTTTTTGGGCAAAACCCAGGTGCCAGGTCTGACTCCGCCAGGGACTCATGGGGGAGCTGGGATGAAATCCCGCAGGGCCTGCAAGGTGCCGCCTCTGTTGCATTTGCCGCCTCAGCTGTGTTTCCTTGTGGTGTTGGCCCAGCTCTGGTCTCAGGCGGTGGTTCTGCTTTCCAAAAAGCTAGTCCCAGCCCGCTGCAGAACCTGTGGGATGGGTGGGGCCTTGGCGGCAAAGGCGGTGAGGCCCACCGCACTCTGTCCATATATTCACCCCCAGGTGACCGGCCGCGTATACTGCCAGGCGCTCCATGACCGGCAGTGATGGGCGCCATCGACTCGCCCGCTGCCCGCCAGCAGCGCTGTGCACGCACAGATTTTCCACGGGACTCGCAGGCCCGGGAGGATGCGGCGGCCGCGGTGACTGGAACTTCGCCCGACACGGATCTACCCCGGCCCAGATGAAGCCTCTTCTCGCCATCTGGTGAGACGGACGAAGCTGGTCACCGCCCAGCCTGCTGACTGAGGCGGAGCGCTGCGCCGCTGGTCCACCTTACCACCGCTACTTCAACCTCACACACACAGGCCTACATGGACCTGCGCTGGGCGCCATGGTTTACTACAACATCGCGATCCCGCCATTCTCCCCGAGGTCAACGGCTTCTTCGCCAAGGGCGCATGTGGAGCTCATCTCGCCACGCGGTACATCAGCTGCAGTTCTACCGCGCCGCAGGCGGCCTGGGCCAGCAGCAGAGCGCAAAGTGCGGCTGCAGAGGCCGGCGCCGGCTGGGACCTTCCATGCCAAAGGTACGGAAGAGGAGGACCGCCTGTCAGCACTCTGCCCACCGGAGCCTCACTGCGCCATGCAGCTGCGCGGTGTACTCAAAGCGCCTGTGTGCCTGCGTTTGCACCGCTCTGTGCACCTGCACTGTGTACCTGTGCCTGAGTACTCAGGCGCTTGGTGCTGCGTACCCGTGCCTGTGTAATTGTGGCTGTAAAAATTCGTGCCGTGTACCCATGCTGTGTGCTCAGGTACCTGTGCTGTGCCTGGTACCCGTGCTGTGCGCCCGTACTCTGCGCCAAAAAGCCCAGCCTGTACCTGTGCGCCTATGCCTGTGCCTGTGCCGTGTGCTTCAAAGGCCTCATGTTCTCAGCACCTGCGTACTCGTGCCAGTGCCCGTCAGGAACGCCGCCGGGGTCCTGATGAAATGGACAGAAGTTTCTCTTCACCTCGGTGACGCCGGGGAGAACAGATGAAAACTGCCAGTCCGGGCAGTTCCAAAAGCGCTTTTTTTCTTTTTGGGTCGCACCCGGCGCATGCTCAGGGGTTACTCCTGGCTCCCACTCAGGAATTACTCCCGGCGGTGCTCGGGGACCATAAGGGGATGCCGATTGAACCGGCCGCCACAGGCCATGTTTCGCGGCAACGCCTACCAAGGCCATCGCTCGCTCAAAAGGCTTTTTAATAGTACAAAAAGCTCTTCCACAGCAATCCAATATAATGTGAACAAATTCTGCCTCACCCAACTTAGATCATGCAAAGAGTTTCCATGCTCTCCTACTCAGTATAGAGATACTCTAATTCAGCTGAGTCTCGCATCGGCAGAAGAAGGAGCTAAAGCGCCAAAGAGCAAAAAGCTAAAAGCAAAAGTAAAAAGGCCGAGGAGCCAAAAGCCGCTGCGAGCCAAAAGCTAAAAGGCTCAAAGTCAAAAAGGTGAAGGGGCCTCAAGTCAGTCTCTCATATGCTGCTCTCTCCAAAGTAATCCGATTTTGCACAGGTCATGTCAACAAAAGAACCCTAAACAGAGTGGTAGTGCAACAATTCTACAGTGGTATAAGTAAGGTGCGCCAAGGGACTATCCTGAGATTATTCCTTATGTAAAACACTCAGAGAGGGGTTGGTATAAAGTAATACATCTTAACTTCATGAGCTTCATACCCGATGAAACGGCTGCGTCCTTATTATTGCACCAGGTGATTCTGGAGTATCTTGTTTCGCAGTACTCGAAGGGCTGTCACACTCGCCTGCTTAGAGCAAACTAGCATGATCCTTCCTATAGTCTTCCTATAGTCTCAGCGTAGCCAGGGGTGGTAGTCTCCTGCAAATTCTTTTTTTTGCTTTTTGGGTCACACCTGCAATGCTCAGGGTTACTTCTGGCTCTGCACTCAGGAATTACTCCTGGCTGCGCGCTGGGACCACATGGGATGCCGGGATCAAACTCCAGCAATCACAAGGCAAACGCCTACCCGCCGCTGGCTACTATCGCCCGCCCCATCTCCTGGTACCTCTGCAACTGTCCCACGCCTGAGTGCAGTGGGTATAAAAAGAGACTGTGCTCACTCCAGGTAAAAACTTCCATAGTCTCCTAGATATAAGTTTCAGAAAGCATGCCCGTAAGGCAAGGTGACTCCTGTAACTCGCTACACTCTCTAGCAGTGTTTACATAGAAGAGAGGTCTCACATAGGAATGGAACCTTGGTTTAAATAGATTGTTGGGAGTGGGCAAAACAACAAAACTCCCAGAATAGCCATACAAACCTGTCCTCCAGCATGCGTCTAGGCTCAAAAGGCCTGTGTGCTCAAAGGCTGTGTACCTGGGTCAGGTGCCTGTGCAGTGCACCTGTAGCCGCGTGCCCGTGGTCTGCTGTCCTCGGCTGTGTGCTGACTCCTCCCCTCTGTCGCGCTACGCGCACCTGCCTTGGTGGCTCTTCTCAGGACTTTCTCTGCCCGGGCCAGGACAGATCCACCGTGGTCCTGTGGGGGTCCAGGCCTTCAGCTGTACCCGACCTTTATGCGTGTCTCTCTGGCCCTCATTTGGAGCCACACATTGCTTGTGTTCCAGACTACCCATTCCGGATCGTGCCACAAATCAGCCCACGCAGTACCTGGGCTCTGAACTCCCACTCAAGTTTCGGTGCTGCCTCCTCAGCTGTATGTGCGCTGGTGCACACCCTTTGGACCACATTGTGGCGTGGGTCCCCGGCTTCACTCCCAAATTTCTAGCGTTTTCTTCGTGGCTGTTTTCAGCTCTACTTGTTTCCCTCTGAGCTACTGCCGCTTTCCTCTCCCTTCCTGGCTATATGGTGGGAGTCTAGACCGTCCTGAGCCGTTATTTGGCTTAATACAATTGACACTTTGCAGGCCTCTGAACGGGCAGCTGGCACAGCCTGAGCAGTAGTCATTTCTGGCAAGATTCTTGCCCAATTGAGCTAAACTTCCAGGGCTGCCATCCTGAGATAGCCCCGGTGACCAGCTTATGGGAAGGTGGGGCCTGCCTCCCCAGGGTTGTTTCCTCTCAAGCACAGCTTTCGCCCGCACCTGCTACCGCAAATTTTACTCTTTCCTGAGGCGCCCCGCCCCAGGTGGTGGGGCTGCTCGGCCCGCTGGGAGCCTCCCGGTACCTCTGGTGCTGGGTGGCCTCCCCGCCAGCTCGGCCGGTGTGGCCAAAAAGCTGAGCATTCCCCATACGAAGTGCTCCGAGCCGCCTCGCCCCCGTAGGCGGCCAGGTCCTGGGCTGCCCCGCCCAAGCTCCCAGACGCAGGAGCTCCCGCCCAGACCCGCTGGTGAGACTGCTCCTGCCGGGAAGTGCGCCCTGGCCAGCAGTGGGGTAATGTGGGCCGTTGCTGAGTTCGAGACAGGAACTTGGGGGCTGGTCGGGTTTATCAGAGGGCGAGGCAGAGCCCTCATGGCCGCCCGCGTGCTCCTGGCCCGTGCTTTCCTCCTCGAGTGGGTTTTGGCACAATGCCCAGGAGCCCTGTCGGTGGCTCAGGTGCTGCCCTCGACATTCGCCAAGCTGGGCGGTCGCCCTTAGCCCAGGCCCTGCGGTGTGGTAGTAGTGCTCCAGAGCAGTGGTTGGAGGGAGGACTCTTTTCTCTTACCTGTGCTCTCGCCTGTGCCCTCACCCGCTTCCTCCTGGGTGACGCAGAACTTCTCCCACCTCCCCGGCGGGTCAGAGCTGCGGGCTGCAACCTCGCGGCCACATGCTCAGTGACGCTACCAGGTTGCCAGGGATCCTCTGGTGTTGGAGCACCAGGTGCCTTCTGGGATTGGAGTGGCCGCAAGGCCACGCCATGTCATCCTGTGGGACTCTCTATGAAGCCAGTGACCTCGTCACCCCAGCTGCGCTCATGCTCAGCCGCGTAAGCCGCCAAAAGCAAAGCTCAGTGGAGACCGCTCAGTAGCTCTGCGCGCCTCCTTGGTGACCTGTTTCATGAGCTGGAGGCTGTTGGCCCAGAACCACTGCCCAGACGGCTTGAGGGCAGATCTAAAAAAACAAGGCCCGAACAGCTGCCCAGAGATGCAGGTCAAAGCCGGGACAAGGGTCAGGCTTGTGCAGTGGGTGGTGGTAGAGGCATGCCGGGAGCTACTCAGAGCCGCTCCGTAGCACGGGTAGAGCTGCCGGGCGGGCCCGCCTGGGTCAGAGACGGTGAGCTCCTACAAATGCCATGCCAAAAAGCCTCAGACGGCAACACCGGTTCAAGGCTCAGGCTTCGTCCGTGCTAGGCTCTGCGGGCCCAAAGGGCAGCGCCCATGCCAGGCCTCTGAAGAAACCTGAAGGGCAGCATTCACGTAGGCAGTGGATGGCTCCTGGGTCCAGCCCGAGGCACCAGGCTCCGCCGTGGGAGCATGACGCCCTGCTCGGGCTGGTGCCAGCCCGCCTGGCCACACCTGGCACGCAGCCCCAGTGACAGGCACGGGGCCCGGCCCCTGCTGACACCAGGTAACTGACATGGCCCAGCACCTGCAGGAGCTGGGGTGAAGCAGAGTTGCTGGCAGTTTTCGCGTGCCCACAGGAGGCGCGACTGGCCACCATACTCGAGCGGTATTTCGACAGGTGGAGTGTGCTGGGCCCGCAGTTCAAGGCCCGCCACTCGCCTCAGGCCTGGGGCCTCTGGGGTCACGGGGTATTTTCACAGTGGGTCCCGGCGGTGGGGCGCGTCAGTGGGCGGCTCAGCAAAGACGTGAAGGTGCGTTGGTCCCGTGGCACGCTCATCTTCAGTCCGCTTCCTCTGTTTCTCTGCAGGCCTGTGATATCGTACTGGCGGCGCCTCTCCCCGTGCCTCTACACGGCCACTCCGCTTCTCCTAATTTTGGGTACAGGTCGCGCACCGGGACCTGGGAGGCCCAGATCGCCATCGTCACGGAGAGCCTCGGCCCTGCAACAGCAGCTGCACTGTATGGCGCTTGCCTCTACCTCCCACGCGCGCCTACCGGGATTTCCGGGTTGCTTCCTTAACTCGGGACTGGACAGGGAGGTTCGAGCAGGGTGCAGGCTTCGAACCAGCCTCCTTCCTTCGCCCCTAGCAGAGTTCTTTGAAGCTCCTGGGGTGGTGACGCTTTCTAGGGCCGCCTGGGACTGTGGGTTGCATCGCCGCCGAGGCCGGCACACCGCATAGGTTTCTCTGCAGTGTGCTCCCATGTTGCTCGTGCTCTCAGCCCTGCCTGGGCTGTGTCCACGGGTCTCCCCTCCTGCTCCCAAATACCGCCCCTGGGCCCTGGAGGTCACGGCCTGCCCACTGTCACCTCCACTCGCTGGGCGAAGCTGTGCTCGAGGAGGCCGCCATGGGGTGGCAGGCAACCCTACAGCGGGACTTCCGAACATCCAGAGGACGAGCAGATGCTGCCCATCGGGGACCCCCAGGATAGTTGCGGTCCTGGTGGTGCATTCAGCGGGCTCTTCCCTCCTGGGCAGGCCAAGGAGAGCAGCAGTGGGCAGCCACTCCCTTGGCCACCTGGTTAGTTTGTCCTCGGGCACTCCAGGCTGCGTGGTGGGCAGCCCTCCCTGCCACACGTGGAGAGGAGGCGCCCATCGCTGTCCGCTGCAGCCCATTGGTTCTGCAAGTGAGAGCCTGAGGCTGGAGCCATGGGTGCTCGCGGAGGGCTGGGCTCCGGCAGCAGTGCAGTATGGGGCTGACCAAAAAGACCAGGCCAGGCCTGCTGGCCTCAGCCAGCCCGTCCATGAGGAGCAGGAGCGGGCTGTACCTGAGGTCAGGCTGGTGTCTGCCTCTCCCCACTTTCGAGCAGCCCAGCCAGGTGAAGCCAGGGTGTGAAAGCTTGGTGACGCCTCATCACAGTGTCCTGAGGCGCACAGGTGAGGGCCGCGGGTGCCAGTGGCTGTCGGGATTCTCCTCGGCTCTGCCGGGGTGGCCCAGCGGTCAGGCGAGCTGGGCGCCGGGCAGCGGGTCTCCTTTGAGGAAACGCCAGGCGACTCTGGATCCTTATTCCCCCCCCACATTCCGCCCGCAAGGAACGCGAAAGAGTGCTCCTCTCGGGCCAGCAGGGCCAGCGCGCAGGCCTGTCAGGTGCAGTCTCGTTAGCTCCCACGCCGCGCCTCTAGGCGGCAGCAGCGGTAGTCGGCACAGGCGCTGAGTCAGACACAGGATTCCAGAAACTCGACTCTTTAATCGTGCCCCGTGTCCTAGACTCAGCAGTGAGTTCACTCATTAGCAATCCACTGGTTTTCTTCTGGTCTTGAGGTTGAAGGTCCAGATGTGGTGGCTGCAGCAGGCGCGGCTCTTGTACATCGGGCACTTCAGAGACTTGCAGTCTGAGCGTCCACAGGATGGCTCTGATGAAGATGACTGCATGGCCGGGTCAGCCTTTCAGTCGCATTTCAGATGACGCCGCTTCCGAGGCTCCCAGCGGGCTCCTGTAAGTACAGCACACGCGCCTTGTGGTGGTTAGACGACAGTGGTCGCCTGGTGAGTTGTGGCCCAGGCTGGTGACGCAGTGGTGGCCTCAGCACTTCCTGCCTCGCGCTAGACGGCAGGAGGGCAAAGTTTTGCCCGGTGGGGCCCAGCAGCCCGCCCAGCGCGCTGTTGCTGTCCCCGGCCTGCCCCAATAACGCTGCCGTTCCGCCTGTGGATCCAAATAAACCCGGAGACTGACCTAGGCCTATGCTGTCGCGCGGTCCGTATGCCTCTTTGCAGTGGGTGGGGCCCGGTCGCATGCATTCTCCATGAAGAGGTCAGATGTAGGAGCCTTCCTGGGCGGCGTATCATGTTCTCTCCCGGTTCTTCTGGTCACCTCCACTGACAGGCACATCTTGTCCAGTGGCCACTCGCCCTGCGGGCCATGACCGCATGATGGCTGTGAGGAAGGATCGTGGTTGAAGAAGCCAGCAGCCAGCGACGGTTGTAAGGCTGCTTAAGTCTGTGGTCCAGGCCTCCAGCCTCCGCGGAAGAGCCAGACTGGAGCTAGGGCCGCAGGGCAGGGGCAGGTGGCAACGGTGGGGCACGTGTCCCCTCACTCCCACACGGAGCAGCAGGTAACCGAGTACCAGGCGGCCACAGGCTCCATCATGGACGGCAGGCGCTGGCCATCCAGCTGGCGGGCACCGCGGTCGTAGAACAGCCAGTGACAGGTCTTCATGTCGGTGGTAATGGTCAGCTTCTCCCCTGAAGGAATCGCGGGGCTCAGCCGGGGCACCTTGACCGCACTTCATCTCGCTTCACACCCGGCGTGCACCTGCCTTCAGCCCCAGGCTGAGCTCCCTGAGCGAGCCGCAGCTCAATTGGTGAGAATGTTCATGTTCAAGCACTCCTGAAGGCTACCACCACGTAGGGGCGCTCTTTTTCGCCGCCGTGCTTTGGCCATGATCTCTGGGCTATGTTGGAACTGCTCTGGGATCTTGTCGAGGATCTCGGCCCAGCACTGCCTTTCATCCCTGGGGGCGGTGCCGGTCACGGTGCGAGCGAGTGGTCGTGGCACACCGTTGTCCTCACAGGCCCCAGGCACTCCGGCCGCTTCAGCTCTGCAGAAAAATCAGCTAATTCCCCAGAGCCCTGTGGCCCGAGAGTGAGGCGTCACTCCCAAAACCCTTCGTGATTCGTCCTTAGAAGCTCCCCACCTCCTTGTTGATGGCTTTGCTTTGATCATACCAGTGCTGCACTTAGCCGCTCCCTAGGGTGCTTGGGGAACCATGGCAAGGGCCTGCTTACAGTAAAGCCCTGGTTCCGCCCTCGTCAGGCTCTCGCGGCACCCTGACAAGCAGCTTCGCTTAAGGTCCGCGTGCCGCCAGAGGACCCGGAAGTTCCTGAGGCCCGCAGCGCTTCCCAGGTGCGGGACCTGCCTTCTCCTCCCGGACACTCCTCATGCCTCTCCCGAAGTCGCCCTCTTTGGGCTGCATCTCTCCAGCACCAGCGGAACAGCTTGTCCGGAGGTGAATCGGCCAGGAAGCCGATCTCGCTGGGGTGCAGGGCCATAGAGGCAGGGGCTCAAAGCAGGTTCTCGCTGATGTACTCGTGGTAACCCTGTGAGGTTGATTCAGACAGGAGGCGCCCGTCCCAAGCCCAGCTCCTCGCGCCTGCTCCGCCTCACTTTGTAGTCCAGGTTTGGGATCTAAAGAAGGGGCATGACTCCTTCTCCTTCAACATTTCAAATATTTTAATTCCAGCAGGTACCGGTTCCTCACAGGCGGCGGTCCTAGTCGCCCGTGATGTGGCTCCCTCATACATGACTCCTCCGCCAACAGGTAGCTGGAGATCGCCCCAGGGCAATCGCGCCGCTGGCCCAGGGGAAAGTGTGATTTGGCAGCCGGAATACCTGCCCTACCTTCAGTACCAATGACCTTCTCACCCTGTCCTGCTTGGACACCCGCTCCAGTGGCCATCACTGGACCTCGCGCAGGGGAGCCAAGGTGCCCAGGCTGGTGCGGTCTTCGGGCCGGGCCACGCGAACCAGCTCTGCCTGGACGCTGCTGGTCTCGCAGACCTGCCGCCCCATGCAGCCCTCCCAGATACCACCTAAGCCCTCTGCCACTCCGTCTGTAACTCCACCAAAAGCCAGCCACAGCCCAGCCCTGCAGTCACCCGTGAGGACGAGGGTGTGCAATGCAGAGTTTCCAGTCACCGTCCGCGGGAGTATCTCAGACCTCAGCACTGATCCAGCCCTGCCAGCTTTCAAGGCGGGCCGAAGCCGCCGACGTCCGAGTGACTTCTCTCCCAGCCAAGTGAGCTAAGCCGAGAGAATCTAGCCAGGCTTTACGCCTTCCCTCACCTTGGGGTTCACCCCAGGTAGTTGTAGAGTTACGGCGATGGAGATGGTGAGGTCCCCGTTGTTGAATGGGCCGGCCTGTTCCAGCCTCTGCGCCTCGAACTGGCGCCGGCCACCACGGCATGTGGAAGTAGCAGAGCGCAAGAGGATGCACTTTGAACCTGGTCTCCTACGCACATCTCCAGGGTGTCCCGTGGGCCATCGAGCGCCTACCGCGCGCCTGGCTCTCACCCTACCAGGACGCCCCTGAGTGACACACCTCAGGCTCTCTTGATGGCGTGCCGACGCTGGGCTGGACCCTGCCTGAGCACGGACTCATACCAGGAAACTAAAGTAGCGGCCGGGTGCTGCCGCCAGTTACTCTGCGTATGGACGCTTGTTGAGGCAGCTCCTCGGTCCCGGAAGTGCTCATAGGGGCTAACTCTGGACTCAAAGTTCTCCTGTGCACAAGACCTGCCCACCGCCAAGCTCCAGCTTTCAGGATGGGGACCTAGGGCTTCATGTGGCGTGAGGCGGTTGCAGAGCGTGCAGCCACCCCGAGGACCCCATAGGAAGGAGGAGGAGCCCTTGGGGTGTGCGGAGGGTTCAGCCAGGCCCCGTCCCAGCCGTGCCCGAGCAAGTCACTGCCAGGAGGGGTTATTTGAAGCCTTTCAGCAGGCTCCAGCAGGCGCTTCTGGTCTCTTGTTTTTTTATCTTCTGCTTTTGGGTCACACCCAGCAATGCTCAGGGTTACTCCCTGGCTCTGTACTAGGAATTACTCCTGGCGGAGCTCAGACCATATGGGATGCCGTGGGATTGAACCTGGTCAGCTGGGCAAGGCAACGCCTCCCCAGGTGCTGTCGCCCGCCCCCAGGCCTACAGCCCCAGGCACGCACCCATCTGTGTGAAAAGGTCCAGCGCCCAGCAGGTTACGCATGCCCGCAGGCTCGTTGGTGATCTTGATGGCGTTCCTCCAGGATGCCCTGTGGGATGGCGGGCCTCCCTGGGGTTGGGTGCTTGCCTCTGGCGATGAACACTGCGTCCTCGTGGCTGCTGGTGCCAGAAGCGCCCACCTTTCGTCCAGGGTGTCGAGCCAGCCACCAGGGTGGGATGTTCTGCGGCAAAAGAGCAGTGGTTGAAGGTTCGCACGGCAATACCGGCATGGCAATGCCGCCGCTGGCCCCGCCACGCGCCGCTGGTCCATCAGCTATTTCCTGTGAAAGCAGATGGTACCCCCCCGGGAGGAGGGGTGGTGTATGGGGTACTTTGGGCCCAGTGAGCCCAGCCTGCAGCCTTCCGGGTGAACCCCTGCCTCTCGCCTCTGCCCAGAGCAGCACAGCCAGTGCCAGGCAGGGGCCTGACCGATGCATCTGGTATCCGTGGGGCCAGGCGTCCTCCCGGGAGCACCAGGGCTGCTTCCCGTTGCTGGAGATGCAGTCAGGCCCCAGCAGGGCGGTGCCGCCGCTGAGTCACCGCACCCTGCGCTTTGTTTGGGAGTTTAGCCAATAATCGCTACCTGGGGACGGAACCCCGCTCCCGCAAGCTTCGCCAACTCCAGTATTCGTGGCTCTGTTACTGTTGCCGTGCTGCCGCTTGTTTTTTCTGGTTTGGGGCCCACACTCACCAGAACACTCAGGGGTTACTCCTGGCCGTCAGGAGCAACTCTAAAATCTGGAGTGGCGGACTGAGCCCAGGTCAGCCATGCAAAGGCTGCCGCCTCCCACCAGAGCATTTCTCCAGCCCCCCAGTGCTTCATGCTTGGGATTGGCCTCGCAGCAGCCCACACGCGCCTCAGACCCCCACGCGGCCCACCGAAAGTGCCCTCACCGCACCAGCAGCGCCGTCTGGGGACCTGAGGATCTCTACTCCCAGAGGCGGGCGCCCTCTAGGCAGCAGCAGTACTTCCGCAGGATGACCCAGTGCCCTTGTTTCGCCGAGACATCGTCCAGGCGCTCGGCCACTCACCTCCCGGCCCTGGCCCAGAGACACGCCAGCAGAAGTTTAAGTTGTCGATGGTGAAGCCCAGCTTCACACCGCTCGCGGAGCGCAGGGCCCTCACCACCGCAGGAGAAGACAACCCTGGTGCCCCAAGGGCAGACCCCAAGGCTTAAACACGCCACCCTCCAAACCGGCCTTCCCTGAACCGTCCCGGGGCACACTCAGGGACCCCAAATCTTACAGGAGCACTGGACAGTGTGGGCTGGCGCACTGGCAGGAGGGTGCGTATATGTGGACGGCGCTGCTGGCCGCAACTTTCACCCAGCGCTTCCACGTCCTTGAGGGGGTCCACTGGGGAGAGGATGAAGAAGATGGGCGGAGGGGCTGCTCGAAAGACTTATAGAGAACTCCACGCCAAGTGTCTTCCACTAACTCTTGCTGCCCATCTTCTCCTCCACGGAAGTTCCTCCAGCACGAGGGCTGCTGGTCACTCTCTCACCGGCACCTCCTGGCAGCCCCCTGAGTGTGCGCGGCAAGAGGCGGCTCCAGCCTTCCTGACCCGGTCTCCCAGATGAGAGGAGTGAGGGGAGTGATCCAGAGGGCAGACGATGGTTCCCGGCCCACGAGGCCCCGCCTACCAAGCTCCACCCCATCACGCCCCACCCTCCCGCTCTCCTCTCGACCACGCCCTGGGCTGCAGTCATACCTTATGCTGGCGGGCAGGGCTCACTCTGATTTGGCGTAGGTCATGGTCGGCCAAAGACAGCGCGGACCATGCACAGCTCTTCTGCAGCGCCGTCTTGTTCTTCCACTCCTGGGGGAAAAATCTCCTTCTCGGCGCCTGACTCCGCCAGCTTCTTCCAGCGCTTGGCAGATCCTCGATGTCACTGTCCAGGTTCTTGAACTCGTCCATCTCCGAGAGAGAGGCTCTTGCGTGAGGAGCGCGAGGGCGTTATACCAGCCTGTCGCGCAACGAGCCTCCTGGGCTGGCAGCGTTATCCTTCCTGACGCCTCGGGGGCACCAACCTTGATGCCGCCCCAGCCCTCGGCAAGTCTCCCAGGAAGTTCACGGGCGACCGTACCCCGGCCTGAACGGGAAGCGCAAGCAGGAAGTCCAGCTCCAGCGGTTCATTCTTCTTCTTATGGACAGGATTCAGGCAGGGCGGCCAGGTGTGTGCCCTGGCGAGGCCGTTCCCGGCCTCTGGCACTCCGCGCCTGACTGCTGGCCCGGTGTTTCACGGGCTGCAGCGGGCGGTGCGGCCGGCACCTAAACGCGATCGGCCGACTCGCCCCCGTGCCTCTGCCCTCTGCGGAGACCTGCGGAGCAGTCATCACGGGGCAGCGGTGAAGCTCCAGGTTCGGCCACCGCTACCCCATGTTATCATGGGCAGCGCCACGACGTGACTCCAGCTGATCGGATCTGAGGCGTGCAGGTGTGGGTTGGCACCAGAAGTCTCCCCGTCACCGGTCACCAGCCGCCCGGGTCAGCCAATGCCCAGGTGAGAGTTCGCCCCAAGCCAGAGATGCTTCTTTCTTCTTTTTTTTTTGCTTTTGGGTCACACTGCAATGCTCTAGGTCTCTCCTGGTTTCCGTACCTTTCAGAATTACTGGCGGTGTCAGACCATATGGATGCTGGGGACCGAAACCCGGGTCGGCATGGGCCGCTCAAGGTGCAAGGCAACGCTTCTACCGCTGCTATCGCCCCGCCCAGAGGCTTCTTGCTTCTGTCTGTCACACAGGACTCCTCGGGGCTCATGCTGCCAACACTGGTTCTGTGGCTTCGCTTCATGTCGTGCCGGCACCGCGTACCAGGACCCGGCCAGCAGGACCTAAAGGTCCACATGTCTTCGCTATGGTGCGTGGAGGCTCGCAATCGTCCCTTTGTGGGATCAACTCGTTGCGTACCGGCAAAGGGCGCAGATTTCGCGGACAGCAACGCCCGACTCAACTCGCGCTTCCGAGCGCTTGCAGAACGTTTTGGCTAAGCTGGTTCAGCTTTTGCGCAGGCTCAGAACCGCCTGGGGCTCTCAGCCATCAGGGCCCATGACTAAGGCCGGAGAAGGCTACTGACCCTGAAGGGCTGCCCTTGGTCATGCTTGGGCCACCAGGCCGGGTCAAGATGGAATTCGCAAACGCCGCTGTACATCAGAGCTCCAGCACTCACTTTTCCCAGCCGTGACAGGAGCTTTTCTTGGCTTTTTGGTCACACTCAGCAATGCTCGGCCGTCTGGCGTGTGCTCGGGAACCTGGGATGCCGGGATCAACCTGGTCGGCAAATGCCTCTCCCGCTTTATAAAAATGCGCACTCTTCAACTTCCAAGTTTGGGCTCTTTGTGTCATGCTGGTTGACTGGCCTCAAACTAGCGCTAAGGGGACCCTAGAGAACCAGAGGCTGAACTCGGCCCGGCCGTAAGTAAACATTCCCGCCCGTCAGCTCCCCGCCCCAGCAGGAGCTTTTAGAACTTTGGTCCACCCAGCCTCTTTTCAAGAAACAGTTCCAGACTGAGGCCCTCACTCCCAGGGCAGGTTTGGTAACTCACACCACTGGTGACCCAGAGACACGCCTGGCTGCACCATCTTAATTTTGAACTCCCCTCCGACTTCGGCTACAGGACCCCGCCTCTCCACTACTTCTGGCACCTGCCTCCTTTCCGCCTCCAAAGTGTTGTGAGCCCTTACCTCAGAAATGTCACTCTGTGCCAGGAAGCGAGCTTAGTCAAGGTCAAGAGGCCACACGCATGCATAGTAGACTTAGCAGGTGATCTCGTCTGGCTAGGCTCACACGCCAGCTTCACGTCGCCCGAGGCCGCGCCCTCTGGATGGCTTTCAACACCTTCACGTTGGAAGTGCCTGTGGGTAAAAGTACAGCAGGGTCCTCCCAGCACCTCTGCCTCGCCGCTAGGAGCACTCGCCTGGCCGTGGAGCACCTTTGAGCAAGAACTGGCAGTGATGGGGTTGATCTTGTTGGAGGCCGCCGAGGATGAAGTAGAAGTAACGCCCCGCCCCTCGCTGCCGGCCGGTAGTTCTCCTCGCCCCGTTGATTTTCAGCTCTGTGATTTTGGCCTCTGCACCTGGAGAGCAGACGCCTCGTGTCACTGCAGCCAGGCAGCCTGCCTCTCACGGCCAGCGCCGCGCGTTATTCTACCTTCTTCTCGCCGATCTCCCCGGCTGCGTTTGCGGATTCCAAGTTCTCCACTCAGTTTGCCTCCCAGGAAGCGTTCGATTTCGCTCGATGTTTCTGTGGCCAGCGAATCTCTCCAGGCCTCTTGAGACGCACGCTCCCAGAATCGCCCTGGGATTTGGTGAGGCTTGGCTTCGCGGGGCAGCCCGGGCTGGGGCCAAGGGCCCAGGGCTGGGACAGCCGGTAGGAGCCGCTCTGCGCCAAGTCGCGTTTTCCGACACTTCACGCTCTGGTTAGTGCAGCCCCCCGTGCTTCTTACTTCTAAATGGTCATTTCATGGAAAGATCCGAGGACACAGCGCCACCCCTGCACAACACAACCTGCCGCGGGACTGCGGTGAGGCTTCTTCAGAGAGAAGCTCAGGCCACCCTGGGGCCGGAACCTGAGGTGGCCTCCCATGCTGGTAGCCCTCCTCCTGCTTCTCTCAGTATGCTGGCCGCCGCCACCTTCAGCTGCTCAGGTCGGGCGCTCCTGGCCACCATCATGTGCCAGGAGTGCTGGTCCTCCAGCCCGTCCCGGTGACCAGGGAAGTCGATGAGTGGTGCACCAGGCTCGCCGTACCCTCGGCTTGTAGTAGGTTGAAGATACTTGGTGTGAGGTGATGAGGCGTTAGTTGGTGATACTCCACCTCCTTGTCGCCCATCTTGATGAATCTGGCGAAGGCGGGAGCGGAGGGGTCGGAGGGTCCACCACCCGCCTATGGTCTCAGGGACCCTGCCACTTCCCTTCCGGGCCGCCTCTCATGGCAGCTGGTCGCACCTCCCGAGCTCAATTCCAGCCCTTCCCTCGCCGCTGCTCCGGTCCTCGCGGCTGATCGCCCCCCTTTGATTTCCCTTTGGCAGTCCACATACCCCTAACCACACGGCCGATGGTTCTAGCCCAGAGCTCCGGGCGCAGCCCACCTCACCCACCGGGCCCCCCCCCCCCAGATGAGTTGGATGTATGTTCCACCTTCATTTTAAAAGAGTGACGAGGGCCGGAGCGATAGCCCAGTGGGAAGGGGCGCTTGTTTTGCACACAGAGCATGTGCTGGCCCGTGGGTTCGATTCCCCTGGATCCTATATGTACCCGAGCACCGCCAGGAGTAATTCCTGAGGCAGATGGGCAGTGTAACCCAGATGCGCCGGGTGTGACCCAAAAGCAAAAAAAAAAAAAAAAGAGTGACGGGTCCATGGCTAAATCATCACGCTCAAGAGAACCCGCGCAGGTTCTAAAAGGGTGAGGAGCCCAAAAAGTTGACTCCCAGGAGTCTGCCCGCCCGCTGTTTCTGAGGCTCCAGCCTCGCCGCGCGCAGGCTGATCCCGCGGCCGATGCCACAGACCGAGGCCATGGTCCCGGGTGCAGGCAAAGGACGACCTTCCTTTTTAATGGTAGTTCCTGCCCAGCAGGGGGTCCAGCACCGGCCCATGGTCCTCTGATGTTCTCTATGAGTAGGATGCCCCCGTTGAGGAGAGTGGCCTGCTCAATGGTGTCCAGGTAGCGCAGGGGCACAGAGGGGCCACTTACGCTCAGTCCTTAGCGCCAAGGAGGTCCCTGGGACGTAGGGCTCACGGCCAGCCGGGCAGCTGAGAGGAGAAGCGCAGCCACAGGTTTTCACTTCTATCGCCGGGGACGCAGGACAGAGCAGTAGACTCTTGTAGCCTCCAGGTGGTGCAACAGATCCAAGTGAGGCATCTTTATACTGAGAGGTCTCGGCTGAGAAGTTGTTTCCTGAGTTTCACCCCTTACTGCAGGTGCTGTCTGAAGGCGGGACGAGAATGCAGCCCGCGCGGGCTGGTGTTTGTGCTGTGGAGTAGCCTGACCAGGCGTCTTCGACCGCTTAGAGCCCACCCCGCCTGCCCTGGGCACCCTGGAGGGGTCACTTCTTCGGCCCAGGCGGATGGCCTTCTGGTCCCCGGCCTATTTGCACCTGATCCATTTGATTCCCTGCAGCTGGCTAGGCCCACAATGAGTGGCTAGCGCTCCGTGTCCGCACTGGATGGTGGTGTATTCTCTGTGGACATGCGGTCATTCCGGAGGCCCTGGTTGTTCCAGGAGGCCACGCCGGGTTGCCGGTGAGCAGGGTGAGGGGGTCCAGGCCCTCCGTGATGGGGATGGGGACTGGGCGGAGGGAAAGTGATCGTGGGTGGGGTGGCTAGCCCTTGGCCCTGCTGCGGCTCCCGACATGGCTTCAGGCGAGAGCGGGGTCCGCTCCTGGCCCACCTTCAGCTTGTTGATGTCTGGGGATCCAGAACTTGTCCATAGCTCCGCCGGTACTTGGTGAAGTAAAAAGCCCAATGAGGAGACTAAGGCGTATATGCAGGAGCACGCCCCCCGCACAACGTCACGCCCTGGCCCTCGTAGTTCTCCACTGACTTGCCCCAGCCGCACGTTTCTGACACCCTCCAACCAGCCCTGAGGAGGGAGGTGCCCCGGTCAGTGCAGCCTGGAGCAGGGACAGGCTGGTGGGGCTCCTTGTCCTTCCTCGGGGGTGGCCATGACTGTGCTCACAATTGTTTGGTGCCCACACAGTTGTCCTACAGTGGTGCCCTCTCGATCCTGCGCTCAATGTGGCCTCACGCTCTGGCCCAGAGGCCCTTCCACCAAGTCCCCGAAAAGCACGCTTCTGGGGTATCCTGATGGTGGTCCAGTCTGGCTGAGGCCCCTGATGGGCACCCGGGGCTCTAGGAGTCAGGGTAATGGAGAGGCTTTGGGGGGGGCCTGGTAGCTGAGGGCACAGCAGGGGCCTAGCTGGTCAATGCAGAGCATCTTATTTTCTTCCAAGCCAGTCACCCCAAGAGTGCTCTGGTAGGCTTCTGGCCCAACTCCCAAAACTCATGGCAGGGCTACATCCAGCAGGAACTCAGCCTCCTATGGGGTTTGCCACCACGGTGCTCCCACAGTCCTGACTGGGGCAGGCCAGAGGGACCCCATAAACCCACCAAGGGGGAGCAGGGGCTCGCCTTCTGGCCCCTCTCTCTGAAATGGAGGAGAAATTCAAAAGTTGGGAGCCGAGCGGTAGCCCAGCTTGGAGTTTATTTGTTTTGGATGTGGTATCGGCCTAGCTGTCCGGGTCGATCTCTCAGCGTCCCATATGGTCCCCCTGAGCACCGCGAGGAGTAATTCCTCGAGTGCAGAGCCAGGAGTAGCCCTCGAGCATTGTCGAACGTGACCTAAAACTCAAAAAAAAAAAAAAAAAAAGAAAGTCCAAAAAGTTCACATAAAGCTGCCCAAATCGCAAGTGTGACGCCCGGGCCGAGACATGGCTAGTCATAGGGAACAACTGGACGTGAAGCAAAGAATTGCAAGGGCTCAGAGTAGACAAACAGGGCACAGCCGTGGAGGGTGGAGCCGGCCGCGCAAAGAAGCAGACTTGATTCAGTCCCCGGCATCCCATAATGGTTCCCCCGAGCACCGCCAGGAGTGGACCCTGAGCTCAGAGCCAGACGAAAACCCCTGAGCCACCTGCCGACGGCCCAAATACCAAAATAAATACAAAAAAACAAACCCACCTGAAAACATAGCCCGGGGAGCAGCAGCTGCCTTCCACTGACTCTCTGCCGAGCCCGAAGTCCCCAGATGCAACCCTCATCTGAGGCACAGGCCTGAGGGTTCAGTGGGGGTCGGCAGGGCTGGCCGACGGGGCGGTGCGGGCGCCAGGCTTGACTCCGGGTTATCCTAAGCGGGCGAAGGCCTGGCCCTTGAACCCGTTTCCTCTTCCGCTGGTCACACACGATCGATGGCTGGAGAAAATGGATCAGAACCGTAAGCTGAGGCTTCCCTAAGCGCCTCCTCGGGAACGGGCTCCCCCCACGGCCTCTGACTGCCATGCCGCTGCGGCAGAACGCGGCCTGGTTCCGGCCGTGACCAGCATCCCTGGACCCGCCTGCAGCACAGTGCCCAGCTTCCAGGGCCCCTCGCGCCCCAGGGCTCGCCAGCAGCGCCCGATCCCGAGGCGGCCCGGGCTAGGGGTACCTCCTGACTCAGAACCATCACCGCTACCTGTTAGCCAGCGAGATGACGCGCTGGTTGGTGGCGCCGGCCTCCCCTGCTGGCACCGGATCTTCCGGCTGTGGCTTTCCGCCGACGCCAGGTTATTCGGTGGGCATTGAGCTCCCGGGAGTAGAAGCAGAGGCCCAAGATGGGCCTGCAGCCGCCCCCAGCCCACAAAAAGGCACTCATGGTGAGGGGCTCAGCCCCCCCAGCCCAAGCACTCACCGCGATCTTGTTCTTGATGCGTGAGAGTTTGTCCTCCTTGGCGCCGCCAGCTCCTGGCGGCTCCAGGGCCTGCCTCTTCGGCCTACGGCCGCAGTATGACCCGCAGAAGACGCAGTGTTGATAATACCAGAGCAACAGTCCCCGCCGCCAGTGGACTTGGAGGGGATGAATTCGGGTCAAAGTGGTTGTCCCGGTAGGGCCTGCACGTGAATGGGGGCAACACGCCAAGCTGGCCTAGAGATGGAAAAGGAAAGCACCGAGGACTAAACGGTGGCTCTGACTGCACGCAGCGATAGGGACCCAGAACCCGGATGGTCCCGCCGCCTCAGAGACCCCCCTAAGGGATTAAAGCCTGCAGTTGGGGCTTCCCCGTGCCAGTCCTCCAGCAACCTGGCTCAGAGGCGAAAAGGGGAGTGTCGTGCCCTGAGGAAGCGCCGTAGGAGGGGGTAGGGCGGGGTCCCTTTCTCACCCTCCTTTGATCAGCCGTGGACATGCCCCAGGAGTTGATTGACCCCCCTCAGGTGTGCCTGCCTCTGGGCGTGTGGAATGTGTGGTGCCCTGCTCTCGAAAGTGAAGTGAGACCCAGGCTGCCGGAGGGTTCAGGGAGGCGGTGGGCGCCTGCTTAGGGGGACAGGATGAGGCACCTCACACCTGGGTGACCAGTGGAGCCCCCCTGGTTGTTTTAGGGTCCTCCCTCCGGCCCACAGACTGAGGGCATGGGCGGCGAGCATGAGAGTGTAAGCCTCGAGTGTGTGGGGTGAGGCTTGTGCATGAGTAGTGAAGTCCGTGTGAGGTGTGTGTGAGGGGTATGTTTGTGTATGAGTGTGTGGGTGAGAGTATCAAAGTATGTGTGTGCATGTCTGAAGTGTGTGGTAACGATGCCGGCTGGGAGACCAGGCAGTTTGTCCTGATGCAGTCCCAAGGTGGCAGGGTAATCTGGACTCTGGCCTCTATGAGCAGCATCTAACCCCGGTTTGCGGCATTTTGCTCAGTGGAAGCTCTCAGGCTCTCTTCCACAGCGCTCAAGTGGAAACTAAAATCGGACTAACCTCCTCTCCATACGCTGCTCATCCTCGGCAGGCTCCAGACTTAGCAAACTATCACCTGCCAAGTACCTCTGGGGCAGGACAGGGTGACCTCACCCTGGGTCCGGGGGCTGAGAATGGTGTGGGGAGCCCTACCGCTGAGCCTCCAGAAGGTTCTCAGTCTGCACTTCGGTACAGGCGACAAGAACTTACTCGTGAGAGTAAAGGCAGAGGGGCCTTGAGAATACGCGTAGGCCGCACACACGCTTGGTCTGACAGGTCGCGCGATATTACGCCGGGGGTCTGACAGGCCATCGCGCTACTCGCCGCTGCCCATAAGCCGCGGTAAATGCCGCTGGTCCACAGGCCGCGCCACACGCGACTGCCCATAGGCGACAGCTACTCGCGAAAGCTGTACCCGCCACAGCCCAGTGCCACGCAAGTGAGTATATGAGTGTGTACGCGGAGATGCAAGAGCTGGAAGCTTATGTGGTATGCACGCAGCAGTGTATTTGTATATGTTCAAACGAGTAGTAAGGAATGTGGTGGAAATAAAGGTAAGTGTACTGTGTGTGTGAATGTGTGTGTGTGTGATGTGTGTGTGTGTGAACTTGTTGTGTGTGAGGGGTCTGTGTGGTGATATGTCTGTATATGGTATGTGTGATGTGTGTCTGAATGTGTGTCAGTGATGTATGTCTGTGTGTGATTAAGGCTGTGCTAATATGTGTTTGTGTGGAATGTAGTCTGTGTGTGGTAAAAGTCTATGTGATGTGTTGAGTGATGTAGTTCAGAGTGAATGTGTCTATGTGTGATGTGTGTCTGTGATGTGTGGATGTGTGTCTGTGTGATAGCATCTGTGTGATGTGTTTGTGTGAATGTGTGTCTATGTGTGATGTGTCTGTGTGGTAAGTATGTATGTGTGAGATGTGTCCGTAGGTGATGTAAGTGATGCGGGGTGGCAGGTTCCGACCCACGCACTACTTGAACGCCTCAGAGGCAGGCCCCCGGGATGTAGCCTTTGTCGAACTTCTTCAGCGAGTCCAGGAAGGCGTCCCACCTTGCCTATCATCATCTTCGCAGCTTTTCCAGCTTTTGTCCTTTGGGATCTTACGGGTGCCGTGAGAATGATGATTTAATAGTGGTCAGATATTCACCTGCAGCCAGAGTGGGCCGAAGGACTTCAGCTCCGTGAGGTTGTTCCGCACATACTGTGGGTCAGGCAGGGGCCAGCCCGCGCCCCGGCAGCTGCCCACCCTCCGCGCCACCTTGTTCAGAAAACCAGGGCCTCCCGCGCACAGCCAGCAGGGCGTGGCGCCTGGCCAGGTCCGTCTCACAGGCCTTTGCTTCTCAGTGACATCTGGGGAGCCCAAGAGGAAGGGCAGATGGGGCGCGGCAGGACGCGGCATGGGGTAAGTGGGGACCCCCACCTTTGTGACCGGGCTCTGCCTGATGCCCAGCTTCCAAGATGGGTCGGAGGGTCCGCAGAGCGCCCCCTCCTGCCCGCCCCCGGATGGCCGCACTTCATGGCTTCCCCGCGGCACGCCCCTGGCCCTGACTCCTGTACTGTGACTCATGCACTCCTCCGGACGAGCCCCTCCCTCAGGTGTGCCTCCGCCCCTCCTTCCTACATGCATCAGTAGTTTTTCTTTGGTCCCAACTGGTGATGTGTGCCCCAGGGCTCACTCTGGGCTCTGTGCTCGGGTCACTTGCTTGGGACCGTCCCGGTGCCGGGACTGAACCAGGTTGGCTGCGCAGGCCAGCGCTTTTCCTGCTGGACCATCCCACTGGACCACCGGGTGCTGCTCTCATCAAACCCCCTGAGAGGAGATGGAGCCCCCGGAGGCGCCTCACCTCCAGCCGCTCGCACTCCACCTTGTTGATAATCTCCACCTTGACCTCCTCCTCGCCGGCCACGGCTTTCTCCTTGCTGACCTTCTCAGTCTCAATGCCCACCACCTGACCAGCTTGTCCGCGCTTCATTCTTCTGCTTCAGCTCAGCCTCCTGAATCGCCAGCTGGCCTTCAGGTCGCCCACCTGCGGACGGGCAAGGGGGGCAGGCAATGGAGTAGGCATGGCCCTGCCTCCTGCCCGCCTCCCATCTGCCCCACAGAGCCTCAGGGAGCCCATTGCTTTGTGTGACACCCGACTTCACTGTGTCGTGTTTTGGGGGTGGAAACGTGACCATCTCAGGGTCACTCCTGGCACTGTACCTCGGCACCACAGTTTCCTGGGGTCCCTCACACTGAGTATGTTCCTCCAGTGCCGTTGCTTCGATGCTAGGGACTGGGGTACCATCGGCTGAACCCAGGGCCTCAGATGTGCCAGGCATGTTTGTGTGACCACCTGAACGCGGCCCGTGGCCTCAGCAACCATCTTTGGTTTTGGTTTGGTCTTACGGGTGTGGTGGGGAGGGGTCTTACAGTTCCAGGGACCGAGCTTGGCCCCTGAACCATCACTCCTGCCGGAATGAGTCTGTTTCTCTCTACAGGATGAGGAGAGCTGCAGGGAAAAGGGTAGTCGTGGCCAGTCCGCAGGCCTGGCCGGGCTGTGCGAGAGTTGGGGATGCTGTGGCTGCCCCTGTTCTCCCGCTGGAGCTCCACGCCCAGGCTGAGCTTCATCACCGAGGACTGAGCCTATCGCCAGTTGAGCTCCACGCCCAGGGCTGAGCTCCATCGCCCAGGCTGAGCTCTCCATCGCTCAGGCTCTGCCTCCCATGGAGCCAGCTCCCGTGCCCCTGGCCCACCTGCGACGCCGTGCTCTAGAGTTTCATTAGTGCCCTCGTGGCTCTCAACCTTGGCCACCAGCTCCAGGCGCTTCTTGCCCAGCAGGTTCTGGTAGAGTTTGATCTGCTCCAGGAAGGCCCGGCAAGTATGTTAGAAGTGGCGCCGGTTGTAGAGGTACCCTTGGACATCTCTGCTGACGGTAGTGTGCACGTAGGCCGCGAAGAGGTTGATGGAATGCTTGGATCTCCGGCTGCCGCAGACCAGGCGCCAGTCTCACCCCGGCCCCAGCGAGGGGTGCCCTGCTCCGTGGGGACCCTGGAGATGTGGCGGCTGGACCGGGAGGCTGTTGTGCAGACTGCAGAGGACACAGCAGAGCTTCGCCTCTCCCGCAACCTCTCAGGCCTCACCTGTGCTCGCTTTGCTCTCCTGAGGGTTTTGGTTTTTTTGCCTTTTGGTCGACTCCAGTGATGCCTCAGGTTACTCCTGACTCTAACCCAGGAATTACTCCTGGCAGTGCTCGCGAAGCATTATGGGATACCGGGATCGAACCCAGGTCGGTCATGTGCAATGGTGAACGCCTCCCCATCTGGACTATTGCTCCAGCCCTTCTGCTGAAGAGTTTTAAGGCATCTCATAAAAGACCTAATGGAGCCCAATGACAAAGGCCCTGGCACTGCCTAAAGCTGGAGCCCAGGTGCTCTCTCCGCTCCTTCCCGCCATTCTAGCCCCCGGTGCTGCCAGCAACGCACCGGATGCCTTCGGTCTCCTGCAGGAAGCGGCCACTCACAGACACCAGCGCTTCTTCCGGCCATTCTCTGAACCAGTTGATGGCTGTGCAGTTGACCACAGCGGGAACTTCCTGGCACGCACTCGCAGGACTGAACCCACCGGGAGAAGCAGAGAATCACCTAGAAGCAGGAAGTGCCTGTCACCAATGTCCCCAGAAGCACATCTGCCACCAATCGGAACCCCAGGCCTCACTGACTGCCCGCTGGTCAAATCCCCACCCTCCTGACCGGTGAGAGTAGGGAAGGGGCACCCGTGAGGGCAAATTCAGCCTCAGAACAGGAGGGCCAAGAGCCTGCTACAGGCCTGGCCCCAGACACCCTGTAACCCTCAGGCAGCACCAGTGTGGAGGGGGTACTGTGGATACTGGGGTACGGAGGGACTCAAGGATTTGGACTCAGGACCATGGGGACATGGACACAGGAAGCGACACGGGTTCGGGGACACTGGGACATGGGATGTGGGCACTGGAACACGGGCTTCGGGGACATGATGGAATGGGGACCATGAAGCACAGGGATGTCCTAACGTGGTTTTGTGTGAGCATATGGGGCTCATGTGGGCAACAGGGAAACAGATGAGAAATGGGGCCTGGCATGAGCCGCCTTCTGCACTGGAATCTCTGGCTCGCCGAGTCTCTGCTCCATGCTGACCCCAGGAAGTGGACATCTATGGGAGAAGAGCCAGGCCTGAGGAGCACACTTGATAAACCTGATCACTTGAATCCCATTATTCGTCGATTTGCTCGAGCGGGCGCCAGTAACATTTCCATTGGACCCTATCATGTGCCAGTGTAGCCCAATGGCATCTGGTTGATTCAGGAATACGAAGAGCCTCAAACGGTTCCTTCAGGGTCCTGACAAAGTCTGACCATCTTGTAGGTGGGCGGCCATGGGATCTTTTGACATCCCGTGGGATCCAGTAATGGCTCTAGACCAGTGGTTGTCTCCAAATCGCATTACATGTCCAGCCCATCTGATTTTCTGCCTTGGCAAACGAGACAGCATCCCTGATTCTGGAATAGCGACGGAGGTCCGAACTCCGATTCCCTTCTCTCACTTGAGTGAGGCGTGATATTCCAAGCATAGCTCTTCGATTCCCCTCTGGGAGACCCGAATAGCATTCTCATCCTGCTTTCAGAGGGGCCCAGGTCTCTGAGGAGTACATGTTAATGCAGGGAGAACGGTGGAGTCGAAGAGATGTGCCCAGAGCCGAAGGTTCTTTGTCCTTTTAGCTATTTCTTCGATGCTTTGAAGGCATTCCATGCCGCCTCTTCCTCCTGAGCAGTTTTAGGTCGCTCATCATGTTGACTTCTCGACCTAGGTACACATAACTGCTGCATTCAGAGATGTCTGTTCCATTGAGAGTGAATGAGCCCTTTGGAACTAGTTCTTTTTCATGAACATAGTTTTCTTCAGATTCAGCTGTAGACCTATCTTTCCACATTCTCGGTTAAGTCAGCCAGCATTTGTGCCGCTTGGCTAATGTTTGGTGTTATTAGAATGATGTCATCAGAGAAGCGGAGGTGGTGTAGTTGCCGACCATCTATCTTCACTCCTATTCCTTCCCATTCTAATTGTCGCATGATGTTCTCGAGGGTGGCGCTGAAGAATTTTGGGGAAATGGTATCACCTCTGTCGAACCCCTTTGACATCAATGATCACTTCCTTGTAGAATGGTGAGATCCTGGTGGTGAATCCGTAATACAGCTCACGAAGGATCTTGATGTATTGGGTTTGAACGCCCTGTTTGGCTAAGGCTTTGATGACCACTCAGCCCCCACAGAATCAAAGGCTTTCTGTAAATCAATGAACGTGAGACAGAGCGGCATTTTTTTTCTTTTTTGTCACACCCGGCAATGCCTGGGTTCCTGCCTCCAGACTCAGTATTACTCCTGCGGTCAGAGCAGTATTTGAACTCCCTACAAACCTCAATGAGCTTGGTTACCATGTGGATATGGTCGATTGTGCTGAATCCTTTCCGAAGCCAGCTTGCTCACATGGTTGTCTTATTTGTGTTTAACTCAAGAAAAAAAATTTGGGAGAACGGCCCCTGCTGGGAGCGCCCCCCCCCAGGCTGGGGAATGGATGAAGACTCAGAAATCCGATGCAGTTTTAAAAGGGCTTTACTATCACAGGATCCAATATACAATCCAAGAGCAGGGAAAAACCTCCGACTTGGTTCCTAGCTAGGCCCCAGCCAGGTGTAGGCCAAGATGGCTGCCACCACGAGTTGAGGCCCAACAGAGAATGGAGAGGACGGAGAAGCAAAACACCAAGGGAAGCCGAAATGGCAAAAGGGGGAAAAAGAGAGAGAGAGATTCTTTTCTTCTTGCAGCTTATTTTATAGCTAGAAATCCGCCCCAACTCCCTAGCTCAGCCCATTCTGGGCTGGGCCATCTAGAGATGAAAAACAGGAAAACAGCTCCATAGAATGTAGCAACTTCAGAAGACCATCTGGTTGTTTACAAGGACCCAGAGCTAAATAAAGCCTCCTAGCAGAGCTGGGAGAAGCTACAAGCCAAATGTAACTTCCCTGGCAGGAAGGATCAAATGCCCTCAGGTAATTTCTCCCAGCACCTCACCTAATATCTTAAGCCAAGATCTGCCTGGAATTGCCTTATATAGGGTAGAGAAGGGGGTTTCTGAGATTGCATGTCTCTGTACCAAAGACTAATACTAATGCCAGTTAAATATTTCTCCAAGCTCTCACAAGAGTCTCGTCTACTTCACGGTAGTTTTGTATTTTAGTTGCCTTTGAGTTATCAGGGAGCCATGCTTTTGCTTGCTTGGAGGCAAACAGCATTTCTCTCTGGTCTAAATACTTAGAGATCCAACGTGGCCAGGCAAATATGCTGGTAAGATCTAGCTAGTCCCACGATGCTTGTGGTAGCATGAGAGAATATTTATACCAGCCAGTACAGAATACATGGTCAGATAAGACTGCCACATTCAGACTATCCCCTATCTATGAAGTGACCTGCAGGAGGCAATCCAGGGCAGATGCAGAGGCCTAGGCTTTTAGGTGTCCTGCAACAGTTGTCCTTCATCTAATGCTGCCAACCGAACGCTTGTAGATGACGGACAACAGGCAGATGGGGGCGAAAGCTTGCCAATGTCATGAATGTCTCCCTTCTTGAACATTAGAACTGTCCTGCTGGTTTTCCATTGGGAGGGCACCATGCATTCGGACAGGTAGTGTGTGAAGAGCCAAGCTAGTGTATTGATGAGTACGACGGCAGATTCTTCAGGTGTTCGGGTCTGACTTTGTCTGGGCCTGGTGCTGTTCCCTTCTTTACCAACGAAATGGCATGTCAGATTTCAGAAGGGAGAACATTGGGAATGACATATCCATCCCGCGGAGTTTGGTATGTGGGCAGGTGGATGTGGCTATCAAAGAGATCTGAGTAGAAGTCATGGATAATCTTCCATTGCCTTCTGGAAGATGTGATAGATCCATCTGGTTCGAGGGCATCCTTGGTCTATAGTTGGTGAAGGACAGGCGGGCTATGGAATGCTTTTCCCGGCTTCTGCTGCATCTTCCACTATTTCTGCTCTTCTCTCTTTAGGGTTTTCCTTTATCGCTTCTCTGAACGCTTTAGCGAGCTTGGATGTTAGCATTTGTTGCCTGAGGCTCGCGCTTTGCCACGTTGGTGAATGAGCTCGAGAGTTTCTGAAGAGCATACACGGAGAGCATTATCTCCGCCCCACCCCTTCGTCACTCACTTATTGGACTATGGGGGTAGAGAAAGAGAAAAGCCCTGATTGTGCCGTGTAGCTGCGGGGAAAAGAGGAAAGCCCTGATTGGGTCCTGCAGCTAGGTGTGGAGAAAGAAGAAAGCCCCTGATTGGGCCGTGTAGCTGGGCGGCACCCTTGACTGGAAGGTGGGGAGGTGATTTAATGCTCTAAGCCGTGTGCTTGTGCCTCAGATCTCCTC
>JAJIBD010035930.1:0-10837 GCA_021461705.1 Cryptotis parvus
GCATCCCATATGGTCCCGAGCACCGCCAGGAGTAATCGCTAGGAGTAATTCCAAGTGCAGAGCCAGGAGTAACCCCTAGCATCACGGGTATGACCAAAAGCCAAAAAAAAATAATTCTAATCACTATGACAAGCTAGGTGGCTCACTAAAAATTTAATTGAGGACAATTTATAATCTAGGAAGCTAAACAACATTGTTGAGGAGAATAATCTGCAGAGAAACACAGAATGCTTTCTTTAAAAGTATCACCAATGTGCAGTGTTAGAAAATTGTATTATTGTGTTTGTGAAGAGAGAATGAGAGAGATAGTGAGGAAAGCAATCGAATATTAAGATCCAACTAAAGCAGTAATTAGACAAACATTTGTAGTAGGGATAAAATTGCCTTAAACTTCAGTGAAAATTTGTAAAGAAAACAGGTTTTTCCATTATGAAACAACTAACAGTCTCTTCCTGTCTCTGGAGCAAGCAGATGCCCTTGAGCTACACTTGCTTGTGACAGGACATATGGGAATGTTACTGATGCCCGCTAGTGCAAATCGATGAATAACAGGGAAGACAGTGTTTCAGTGAAATAGGGTTTATTCTTTCTTTTCCCTGAAGGTTACCTTTGTTATTGTCCATAGATATTATACATATATTAAGTGTAATACAAATATATGTAATATATATCTTGCGTTACATATATTATACACATATAACAATGTATATACTTAATATGAATACATTTTGGTGACAAAAATAATTCCATCTGCATATTCTAGGACAAGTGATGGATTTGCTTTAGCTAAAAAAAAAAACAAAAAAACAAAATCACAAATAGAGATCAGATAAGCCACCCTCCACAATGGAAAAGTTATATTTTTCACATATTCTTGTAGCCATTTTCCAAAAACAAGCAGGAACTTTAGAGACTCACACAGACTCTAGTGACTAAAATTACAGTGAACTTTTTGTAGTCTAAGTCTCAATATTTTTGTTTATAAATTAAACATCAAATTATGTTGACTTTAGAATGTTAATCTAATGATAAATTATCCTATAAGAATATAATAGCTAACATTTATCACAAATTTACTATGTGCCGAACATAGTTACAAGTTATTAATTTATTACATCAATATTAAAAGTTCATGGGAACTCTTAGGATATATATTAATACCATTCTGATTTTTTTAATTTGTAGAGAATAAAAAAGTATTTTAGATTAATTACATGTCTAGGAAATTTGCTTCCGAGTCTTTAGATAATACAAATATACTTTAGAACTCACACTCATTATTTCACTAGTCTATATTTATGATTATGATCACATCTATAAATGTAATTATTTCTCTGTTCTTGTCCCAAGAGTGAAAATAACACCTGAAACATAATTAATGGCATAATTTTAATTACATTTTCAAAATCAGATTTTTGGTTCACAGTAAAATTTGTCTATGTGCAGCATTCTGGACAAATAGAAATTAAAGAACAAGCACAGAAGTATTTGCTACTATAATTTCTGCACAATCTTTAAATATTTACAAATATGTGTGCTGAATGTATAAAGGAGGTCTCAGACACTTTAATCACACATTGATTAAATTACTAGTAATATTCTATTGTTCATTATATCTTGAGTGCTAACACTATTGAGAATTTTGCTGAACACTGAGAATGTAAAATCTAATGATACATTGTCTCAGAGATACAACAAGCTCAAATATTGTGTAAATGAAGAAAAACACCATGAAATTTAAAAACTGAAAAAAACCGCATTTAAATATGTAGTGATATATTCATTCAATGTGCTTTAGAAGTGTGAGTCTTCTGTATCAAAGTTCTTACAAGTCTTTTGAGTCAATCTTTTTAGTGATACAAATTGTTTCAAATAACTAGTCCAAATAATATTGGGAGGAGTATACTCCACTCAATGATACTATAATAAGACCAAGACTGAACTAATGCTAGCTAACATTAGAGAGAAATATTAATAATAGAGCCATTCATTTAATTGAAATTGCCAGAAACTATGGAACAATTGCTTTAACTAAAGCAATTGCTACAGGCTAACAATATAAACACTAAACTTTGGGTTCGTACTAATATAATTTGGAAAATTATGCAGTACCACATTCCATATTAGCTGAACCTTTTGTACTGAAATTAAAAGTATGGTTCTCTCCAAATTAAACATTAAATTTGAGACTCATTAAAAGTGAAATTGAGCATCAGTATTGTTTCTCCAAGAAATGTGAATCACATAAAAGATATCTCAAACTGTGCCATGTAGAAAAGATAATAGCTCTGTATATAAGCATATAAACTAACATCCAAGAATATAAGCTAACAGACATTTTGAGTTTGCCTCTGACAAGGTAATTAATAGAACACTAAGGCAACAAACAGGATGATTTTTTCCAAGAAATATTTTCCCCCTTTAGATCATCATGTGTAAAAACCTCTACTCAATCTATATTAATGATGCCTCATAAATAAGATATACTGGGGGAGAAATGAAAGCAGAGATCTTTGTAGAACAAGTTTGCCTCATTTTCTTTCCTACATAGTTAGCATTTTTTCTTCACCATTGATCTGTGATTCTAAAGAGAATAATAAAATGCAGTTCTTTAATTAGGGAAGAATTTTTAAAATTTGGTTTGAAATGTGTGAACTGATGACATTTTCTGTTTATATTTAAAAGACTACCCTGGATTGCTAAGGCTTAGACTCGCCCTTGGTGTATACGTGCATCAGAACAAAGCCAATCAAATTCTAAAAAGCCATAGCCCCGGTTTCTTGGTGATAGTTCAATTATATTTTTGATAGAAAAATATTTTTTTTGTAAGTTTATCACCCTAGGTAATAAACAAGCTGTAACAGGCTAGGTAACTACATGATTTTTTCTAAGCATTTCACTGAAGAAGAATGATGTGGAGAGCAGAGCTAAGCACAGCTGGTGGGTTGCTTATCTCGTATGCTGCTGACCAAGGTTCAAAACTCTGGGACTTCATCTAGCCCCCCTGAGTCCCACCAGGAATGATTCCAAAGCACAGATCCAGAATTAAGACAGATGTGGCCCCAAGAAACATAGAAAAGAAATGGCTACCAGATGCCATTATACTGTTTCACCAGAAGGGTTTGTTCTCAAGAGGTATTCTGTGTTTATTTTGAACTTTTTAGAACACTAAAAAATGAACATTGATATTCATATAAAAATTCATAAAATATTATCATGGCTGATAATTTCAACCTTCAAAATTAATGTGAGTTCGAGTAATAGACACCATTTGCCAAACTTAATCAGGACAAATGGAGTTCTACCTTAACGTTATAATGCTGAAACGGTTGCCTAGGTATTGCTGTACATACTACCAGTCAGAGCCCAGGAGCTGTTTTTAAAGGGACTATAATGACAACCTGAAAATAGATAGATGAACACATTTGCCATCTATGGAGTCCTGTGTTCTGACACAAACTTTGTTTGTATCTCTTTATGTAATGCTAGTAGGCTCAACCTATTATGCCCATTTGCTAAAGTAGTGTGAAAGTACACACTAGATGAAAAGTGTAATACATTTAGAGTTCATGAAAAAGGGAAAATGTTGGTCCTGAGGGATGCTGGCTTAGCTTATGGCCCTTATAAAACTAAATGCTGCAGATCAGATATTTTTTGTTAATTGTGCAATTAATGTCATATGATCTGACCTTGGCATCACTCCCAAGAGCAAAAGAAAATGGTTGCTTTTAGGAAAATTAGTGACCTGAAGATTAGAACATAGAATGGAAGTCTTTATCAACTTCAATGACTCTAAACTCTAATCTGGTTATTTAGGTACAGATGCTAATAGTGCAAAGAACAAAATGTGATAATTAAGTGTTAATTTTATTATGTGATTTTTTGTTGTTGTTTTAAATAATTTTTAAAATTGAAGTTTACATTACATTATAATATTATGTTTTATATTGATGTTGTTAAAAAAAACAAACAATAATTCTTAAGTATTTTAGTATTTAGTACTACATTAAACATAAATGGCAACCGTATTTTCTCATGTACTCAAAAAAAAACTTTAGGAAAATATCTTCAATTCTTATGGTGTATCTTATCTTAGCTAATAATTTATTTTATTCAAACAAACCATGTTAGCAATCATTTCAGATTAAATTTTAAGAAATTAGAGTACTTTCACAAAGGTTAAGGGATAACTATTCATGGAATTATTTATAGAATTTATTTTAAATTATTACTTTCATTAATTGAACCATCAAGGGAATAAGACTTCCAGATTCAATAAACAGTATATTAACTATTTTGAAAAGCATTAGTAGTTATATATTGTGAAATTTCTGGGGTAACACATATTTATAGCTATTCGTCAAACTGCAGACTTTAAAATAAATTCACTCTTTTTAATATATTCTTTCTAACTCCACAACTATCAATAGAGGAAAGATATTTTTATATTCATTTTGATTTGTCCTCTTGAAATTACTGTAAAAGATAAGGTAAGAGGAATTCACAGGCAGACATCTATTTAAGTGAAATGTAATGAATTTTATGCCTATACATTGTAATATTATGTATTAGAAAAAATGACCCCAAAACAAAATAAAAAGCTTTCAAGAAGAGAGGGAAGATAAATAACAGGTTTATGAGGGATTGCTAACCCAGGCTTAGGGCCATCTTATGGTATTCTGTCCTTGAATTATTATAAAATAAAAGATGCTATTTTTAAGATGTAAATGATAATTTTAGGAACAAAATTTATAATGACTTGAATTTGCTTTAAATTATACAAAGCAAAGAAGAACTCAAATAACAATGGGTATTTTTCATGAAATCTATATCATATATTATATTCTCTATGTGTATGCTTGTAAATTTTTATAATGGAATTTAAAACAAATGATACTAACTGGCTGATAACGTTTTTCTTAGATGCTTTAGTTTTCTTATTTCTACCATAATTGCTAGCACTCAGGACTATATCAGAGAAAAATTTTCATAAATTATTTACCAATCAATAAATTTTGGTGGGAATGGCAGTTTGGACAACACCTTGGATTGAACCTGACTGTCCTTAGGGTATAGATGCGTGTGTGTGTATATATATAATATATATATATATATATATATATATATATATATGTATATATATATATATATGTATGTATGTATGTATGTATTGCTGAGCATGAAACTGGGTAGAACTTTAGTCAACCACCTGAAGGCAAGCTCAATTAATACTTGAATACTATCTTTTGGCTCTACCAATCAATCATTTTCTTAAGGTTATCCTTAGTGGTACACAAGAACTTAGGGTCACTGCTGCTGATTCTTGTTAAGCAGTGTGGACCTGAGTTGTTTGGGCTGTTTGGGGTCCCCCAACAGTATTGGGGTCTATTGGGTTCCCTGGTCATGTTCAGGGCTGGTGACTGTCAGACTGATAACTTTGATCGATGAACAAAAGAACCTCAAGCGCAATTTAGAAAATCCAAGACTTCTAACTTTACTCCATACCAACTGCCACACACACACACACACACTGATCTCCCAAACTGCGAGAGCTCATATTTATGCAGAGGCTGAGGGTAGGACATAGTGACTTCTTCTAACTTTACTCCATACCAACTGCCACACACACACTGATCTCCCAAACTGCAGAGCTCATATTTATGCAGAGGCTGAGGGTAGGACATAGTAAAAGTTCAAGCAGTAGGGTAAAAACAAGCTTCTTCTTATAGGTGTGAAAACCCAGGGGACCAATCCCTTGCTTCCCAAGACTATTAAGGTGCTAATTTTCAGTAATTTGGTTGATAATATATTTTATAGAGACATACTGGTTTGCAAGGGAAGGTGGGTTCTAGCCCTGGCCCACCACCTCAGCAGAACCTCACAAGAAGCCAGAGGAACTCCCACACCATGAGGGCCGCCATTTTCCACATCCAGACTCCCCACTCGTCAGAGATCCACCCAGAAGAAGGGCTACTCACAAGCCTGGATCATCAGAGACCCACCCTGCAGCAGTCTTTATCAAGCCCAGCCCAAGTATACTGATCCAGAGACTCACATATATGGGGCAGAGCTGCTACTGTCTCTCCCTGTGACCAACTGATCACAAGGGGAGGGAAGGTGGGTTCTTGCCTGGGAGAGAAGGTGGGTTCTAGCCCTGGCCCACCACCCCAGCAGAGCCTCACAAGAAGCCAGAGGAAACCCACTCCATGAGGGCTGCCATTTTCCACATCCAGGCTCTCCACTTGTCAGAGCTCCACCCAGCAGAAGAGCTGATCACAAGGTCGGTTCATCAATAAATGTTTGAGATTAGAGGTGACTACAAGAACATTCCACCCGCACGGCAGAGTCTGGCAAGCTACCCATGTCATATTTGATATGCAAAATACCAGTAACAATTATAGACCTCATTCCCATGACCTGATGGAATGGTTTGAGGCTCTTTATGTTCCTGGAGCAGGCAGGTGCCCTTGGGCTACACTAGTGTGTGACAGGACATGAGATGTTACTGGTGCCTACTAGAGCAAATCGATGATCAACAGTAAGACAAGTGACTGGTTTGCAGTTTTTATTCATTTACTTAGACTGGTTTTGCATTAAGGTAATACCGGTTCCATAAAATGTGGATGTACCATTCTATCATTTTTTTAATAATTGGGTATAGGTAATTGACATTGTTACTCTCTTAAATGTGTTGTAGAAATCACCTGATAAAGCCATCTAATCATGTTTCTTTTTGTTTGGAGTAGTTTAGAATTTAATGAAAACCATTTTACATTGGCTCATTCTACTAACATTTTCCTTTTTGTTTTTGTGACAAAATCCAGGGGACAGTAAGGGACTGTTAATAGATTTTGGTTCAAGAAAGATGCCTGGTAGATGCTTTACGTAGTTGTAGTTAAAAGAATAGAACTGAGATTGACCAATTATGTGGCAATAACTCTGATGTAACTCTTACCATCTTCTTTTTAATGCAGATTTTGGTAAATTGTATTTTTTAACAAATAGGGCCTTTTGTATTTAAATCCTAAAGACAAATGGTCACATTTTTCATAATACTTCTTTCTGTTTACCAGTATCTCCATAATATTGGTAATCATAATTTTTCTGTCCTTTCTAATATTATTCATGTCTTATACTTTTTAAATATCAAGCCTGATGAGAAGTGCACAGCTTTCTTATTCTTTTCAAAGACATACCTGTTATTTTAAAAAATGTATAAAATAGTATTATTTTTTAAAATATCAAAATTTCTGTTTAAATCCACATTATTTTAAAATAATATTACATTTTCTTGGTTTATAACTACATTGACTTCTGATTTTATCTTATAATTTTTCTAAATCTAAAGCTTATATAATTTTTTTTATCTACTTAAAATGTATGTGTGTAAAAGTATGAAAATTTTCCCTAAGTACTGCTTTTATTTAATTATTGTTTTTGTTTGTCTCTTTTGGTCACACTTGGTGAAGTTCAGGGCTTACTTCTGGCTCTGCACTCAGGGAATTAACTCCTAGCAGTGCTCGCAGGACCATATGGGACACCAGGGATGAAATGAGGCTAGCCACTGCAAGGCAAACACCCTCCCCACTGTGCTGTATCTCTGGCCTCAGTACTTCGTTTATTACATTTATGTCTTAATTAGTTATACATTAATTTTAAATAATTAATTGTTTAATTTTGGCTATTTTTACATCACACCAAGCAATGCTCAGGGATTACTCCTAGCTCAGCACTCAGGAGTTACTCCTGGCAGTGTTCGGAGGCCCAAATGGGATGCTGGGGTTGGACTTGGATCAGCCAGGTGTGAGCAAATGTCCCACCTGCTCTACTATACCTCTCTTACCCTCTATTCTTTTTATTTGAGGTATGGTTTCAAATAAAAAGAATAAGGTACACCCGGCAGAGCAGAAACCAGCTTAAACCAGCTTACCCTGTTGCCACGCGGCCTCTGCACGGCCAGCGAAATTCATCCAAATTACCATAAATATTCTATCCACCCCTCTGAGAGAGCCACAAAGTAATGAGAATATAGTGCCCGTACTGCAGAGCCTGGCAAGCTGTCTGATGCATGTTCGATATGCCAAATCCAGTAACAGAAATGTTTATTTTCCTGACCCGGAAAGAGCCCTTAATACAGCAGCAGTAAGAAAGGCACACAAGCAGTGCCTGATAAAATTTCATGGCCATCCTAGGCTGCGAAAACGAAGAAGGACTAAAATGACTCTGTACTTTCAATGCACGTACACTGGCATTGGAAGCATATATTGAGGATCTGATGCTGCAAGCACAAAAGATCAAGAATGACAACATTGATCTGACTGAGACGGGGGAAGCATCAGTTGCATCATGCGGTATTTGACACCGGAGAAGAATTGTTCCTTGGAACATGCGACGAAAAGAGGAGTCGGTGGCGTTGGTGTCCCTTGTCAACCACGAACATGGCTGTCAACATTGATTCATTTGAATGCCTAACAAACCGAATAGCACGATTACACTTGAAGAGATGTGGCCCACTGCCAGCAATTTCTATCTTCATTGTCTATGCACCAACATTCACATACAAAGAAGATGAAATTGAGAAATTCTACATAGAATTGGAGGAGTTATATAAAAAAAATATCACACCTTCTACAAGATCATAGTCGGTGATTTTAATGCCAAGATAGGACCAAGAAGATCGGCTGAAGAACTCCACATCGGGACCCATGGCCTAGAATGGAACGAACAGGGTGAGAGACTGTCTGAGTTCATCATGTCCACCAAGACCATTCATGGGAACTCACAGTTCCAGAAAGCTGAAGCGAAACGTTGGACATGGGAATCTCCTGGCGGACAGTTCCACAATGAAATTGACCACATCATCTTCAATCGACAGTTTTGTCTGACCAATGTAGCTGTCGTCCCCAAATTCCAAACAGGATCGGACCACCGTCTCCTTCTTGCAAAATTCTACTTCCCGTTAGGGAGAAAAGGCTGCAAAGTTTAAGAAGAGAACTCCCAGAATGACCACCAACTGGGAACTCTTTGGCACCATTGCAGCAACATGGGGAAGATACCATCATTGGCGACATTGATGAAGAATACAACCGACTGGTTCAACACCTCCATTATTGTGCGAAGAATGCTGAGAGAGAGAAAGACACAAAAGGACACTTATCTTCAGAAACTCTCTAGCTCATTCTCCAACGTAGCAAGGCGCGAGCCTCAGGAAACCAAATGCTAACATCCAAGCTTGCTAAACGGTGCAGAGAAGCGATAAAAGAAGACCTCAAAGACAGAAGAGCAGAAATACTGAAAGATGAAGCAGAAGCTGGGAAAAGCATTCCCAATGCCCACCTGTCCTTCGCCAACTATAAGGCCAAGATGACTGCCCTCCGGCGCCCTGATGGATCTTTCACATCTTCCAGAAAGGCAATGGAGATTATCCAGGACTTCTACTCAAATCTCTTTGATAGCCGCATCCACCTGCCCATATACCAAATTCCACAGGATGGATATGTCATTCCCAACGTTCTGCATTCTGAAATCTGACATGCCATCTCATCGGTAAAGAAGGGAACAGCACCAGGCCCAGACAAAGTCAGACCCGAACACCTGAAGAATCTGCCGTCGGTACTCATCAATACACTAGCTCGGCTCTTCACACGCTACCTGTCCGAATGCAAGGTGCCCTCCCAATGGAAAACCAGCAGGACAGTTCTACTGTTCAGGAAGGGAGACATTCATGACATCGGCAACTATCGCCCCATCTGCCTGTTGTCCGTCATCTACAAGCTGTTTACATGAGTCATCCTAAACAGGATTAGCAGAACACTAGATGAAGGACAACCATGCGAGCAAGCAAGTTTCCAGAAAGGATTCAGCACAATCTACCATATTCACACAGTAACCAAGCTAATCGAGGTTTGTAGGGAGTACAAGATGCTGCTCTGTCTCACGTTCACTGATTTACAGAAAGCTTTTTGATTCTGTGGAGACTGGAAGCAGTCATCGAAGCCCTAGCCAAACAGGGTGTTCAAACCCAATACATCAAGATCCTTCGTGAGCTGTATTACGGATTCACTACCAGGATCTCACCATTCTACAAAGAAGTGATCATTAAAGTGAAAAGACGGGTTCACCAATAGAAAGACCCCAAGACACATCCTAGTCAAACCAATGGATGCCATAGACAGAGACATAATTCTTCAGGCAGCAAGATCAAAGAAGGAAATTGTATACAAAGGAGCAACCATTCCGACTTTTCGGACTTCTCAGAGAAGACACCCTCAATCCCAAAGGCAGTGGTGGGATATAGTAAAAAACTTAATGAAATGAATGCCTCATAATAATTCTTTATCCAACTAAACTCTCACTCAGATTTGAAGGACAGATATACAATTCTTTGGATAAACAACAGCTTAGGAACTGTGAAAAAAAATCAAAACCAACCTTAAAAAAAGGACTGAAGGATCTACTATAAGACGAGACATAACCCAAAAGAATAACCAACCTATTCAGAAAGATGGCACAAAATCCCATGACAATAATCTCTCTCAGTGTCAATGGTCTAAATGCACCAGTTAAGAGACACAGAGTGGCAAAATGGATCAAAAAATTGAATCTGACATTCGGCTGCCTTCAAGAAACACACCTGAGCAATCAGAGCAAAGACATGCTCAAAATAAAAGGCTTGAAAACAATCCCTGGATCACTTGAATCCCGTTATTCATCAATTTTGCTCGAGCGGCGCCAGTAACATTTCTACTGGACCATATCAAGTGCCAATGTAGAACAATGGCATCTGGTTGATTCAGGAATATGAAGAGCCTCAACCCGTTCCTTCAAGGTTTTTACA
>JAJIBD010035932.1:0-16858 GCA_021461705.1 Cryptotis parvus
AGCAGAGTGTACATAGTAGTTTCTTTATAAGTGACCCGTGTTGCAAGTGTCTGCTATATAAAAGCCCCCCATATAGGTTTTTTTTAATATTTTATTACACCACCATATGATATACAATTACAAAGATGTTCGTGTTTGGGTTTCAGTCATACAGTCTTCCAGCACCCATCCCTCCACCAGTGCCCATCTCCCACCACCAATGTCCCCACTTCCCTCCCCCCCTCCCCCGGCCTGCCTCTATGGCAAGTTCTTTATCTCTTCTCTCTCTCTCTTTCTTTCTCTCTTCTCTTACACATTGTGGATTGCAATACATACATTTAGAGATTATCATGTATATATTTTCTCCTATATTCAATGCTCAGTTCTAGGCTGGCATTATCACTTTTGACAAATATTAGCACACTGTTCCCTTCTCTGTCTCACCTAACCTCTGATTCCCACATGTCCGTGGTAAATTCCACCTTTTTTTTTAATTGAAAGATGCTCATGTAGAGTCCCGGTTCCACAGGGTTCCAACACGCACCCTCCACCCAAACCCATCTCCCATCGCCAATGTCCCGCCTCCCTCCCCCTCCCGCACCCCAACCACCCGGGAGGGCTCTGCATGTCATCTCCTTCCTCTCTATATCTCCCTCCCAACAAACTTTCCTGCTCTTCGTGGAATGCAGTGCACCAAAAGACATCACTGTTTCACCACCTAGTGGCCCAAGGCGGCTGGAGCGGCTGCGTGACCTGGGCTCCGAACTGGTTTTGTCTCTATTCCTCTGGTCGTGAGGCAGTTTCCCAGCGTCCAGACAACGAAAATAGTGGCTAGTGTGATGGACGAGTCTCATCCGGCCGCTTCCGGGACCCCCGAGGCGACGGGCCCACTCCCAAAGCCCATCTGCCCTCCTCGGGGTTCCATGGTCAGCTAAGGCCCGGTGCGAGCCGAGCTCCAGCCTCCCCCAGCCGCCTGCAAGACCCTGGATGCTGGCCTCCGGGCAGCTCCTGGGCAGGGCACCAGGCTCGACAAAATGGAGGGGGAAGGGCGACCACGCCTCCATCTGACGACTTCCCAGTGATTCCCGCCTCTTGGAGCCGCCTACCTGGGCTCGAACTGGTTTTGCTCTGCTCCTCTGGTCGTGAGGCAGTTTCCCAGCGTCCGGACAACGAAAATGGTGGCTAGTGTGATGGATCGAGTCTCATCCGGCCGCTTCCGGGCAGATAGGTGTTTTTAGAGAAGGTTGTTAAGTGCCTACAGCAGTACTTCACGCATTTATTCATTCCTCCAGTCTCCAGTTCAAGAAGCCCAGGGTTGCTGCTGTGTGGCCAGAGCAGAGCCTTATTCATGGTCCAGAATCTCACAGCTGACAATGATGGCCTACACTTAGAGTACCTACTGTGTGCCAGCCACTGTGCTGAGCATTATTCAAAGGAGGTGAACTAGGGCGGAGCGATAGCACAGCGGGAGGGCATTTGCTTTGCATGCAGCCGACCCAGGTTTGATCCCCGGCATCCCATATGGTCCCCGAGCACCTCCAGGAGTAATTCCTGAGTGCAGAGCCAGGAATAACCCCTGAGCATTGCTGGGTGTGACCCAAAAAAGAAAAAAGAGTGAACCTCTGTCATTCCCATAACTGGGGCAAACCACTTTACAAAGAGGAAGCTAAGGCAGAAGGAGGTGGGGCAGAGGGAAGGGTCCAAGACTGAGCACCATTAAGTGTGGTCTAAAAAACAAAACCAGGGGCCGGAGCGATAGTCTAGCGGGTAGTGTGTTTGCCTTGCATGCAGCCAACCCGGGTTTGATCCCGGCATCCCATATAGTCCCCTGAGCACCGCCAGGAGTAATTCCTGAGTGCAGAGCCAGGAGTAACCCCTGAGCATTGCCAGGTGTAACCCAAAAAGAAAAAAAAACCAATCACCCAGCACAGAGCATTGCTGGGTGCAGCCCCTAAGCACCAAGCTGGGAAAAGCCCCTAATCACTGCTAAATATGGGCTGCCCACCTTCATATCCCCCTGACCCCCAAAAAATAAAGAGAAATGAAAATTTCTTGATGTCATGCAACTAGGTCTGGCAGAACTGGATTTTTAATGTATATATGTATGTATGTATGTATGTATGTATTATTTGCCTTTTTTGGGTCAGACCCAGCAATGCTCAGGGGGTTGCTCCTGGCTCTGCACTCAGGAATTACTCCTGTCAGTACTTGGGAGACCATATAGAATGTTGGGAATCAAACCGGATTGGCCGAGTGCAAGGCAAACGCCCTACCCGCTGTGCTATGGATCCGGCCCTTTATTTTATTTTTTGACATTTGAAGTTTTGGGACCACACTTAGTGGTGCTCCGAGTCTGTTCCTGACTCTGCTCAGGAGTTATCCTGGCAGTGCTTAGGGATCATATGCAGTGCCAGGGGTGCGAGCCAGGATCCAAGGATGCAAGATAAGCGCCTTCCTGTACTAATCTCTCTGGACCCCAGAGCTGGGTTTTAAGTCCAGGGCCTGGGGCTGCAGAATCGGACAGCCAAACCCTCCAGGCTGTTTCCACTTAACAAGAATTTCAGCTGTGCCCGAGCATCCTCTTCTGGTGTTGCTGTTGCCTTCAGTAGGTCTTGTCCTTTTGAATTGCTTGCCTCTCCTCCTTTGATTCCTCAAGGCAATAAATCTCTTTGGATACTCAATCATTAGGCAGGAGAGTGGCTGGGAACCCAGGTGAGAGGAAGAAGTTGTTGAGCCTGGGACACCACATGAGGCCAGCAAGGCCGGGCCTAATGCTTGCTCTGAAAATGACTATGTGTTGGGGCCGGAGCGATAGCCCAGCGGGTAGGGCGTTTGCTTGCTGCACGGCCGGCTTGTGCCGGCCTGGGTTCGATCCCCGGCATCCCATATGGTCCCCCGAGCACCGCCAGGAGTAATTCCTGAGTGCAGAGCCAGGAGTAGCCCCTGAGCATCGCCGGGTGTGAACCAAAAAAAAGCAAAAAAAAAAAAAAAAAAAGAAAAAAAAAAAAGAAAATGACTATGTGAAGATGTGAAGACGCATTTGGTCCAACCCCGAGGAGGCAGCTACTGATCTAACTTGTTGCTGCTTGAAGACCAAAGACAGTCTAAGGAGAACTGGCAAACCAGATGCCCTGTGAGCCAGGCAGGGGCCGAACGAGAGAAGCGATGTGGGCATACAGAAATATACGCAGGGGCCAGGGAAGAGACACCGTGGTGAGGACAGACCGTGCATGTGTGAAGCCTGTGACCAAATGCCAATTCTACCAAAAAAGTGTGTGTGTGTGTGTGTGTGTGTGTGTGTGTGTGTGTGTGTGTGTGTGTGAAGTACAGCAGGTAGGGCTTTGCCTTGCTTGTGGTTGACCTGGGTTTGCACGACATATGGTCCCCCAAGCACCACAAGAATGACCCCTGAGCATGGAACCAGGGAGGGGAGGGAAGGAAGGAGGGAGAGAAAAGAAAGGAGAGGAGAGAGGAGAGGAGAGAGAGAGAGAGAGAGAGAGAGAGAGAGAGAGAAGAGAGAGAGAGAGAGAAAGAGAGGTTAAAGGACTTTCCTTGTATGCAGCCAACCCTGGTTCAATCCCTGATTCCACAGAGGCCCTGAAACTTCCCCAGGGAGCAACCCCTTCACAGGGTGTGGCCCAAGTCCCACAAAAAGGAAGAAAGAAGAAAGTGTCTGTCCCCTGTCTGAATGCTGCCCTGGGGAAAGTCTCAGCAGGGCAGCGATTGTTGCAGAGCTGCATCTGGGGACTGGCAGACACACGCGCGGTCTGGAGCCATTGCTCAGCTCTGGTGATGCGAGAATGGGGCCATGGGGATGTGCTTTTCAGAAAGATGAAAATCTGCACGTTTCTCAGCCGCCTGCATTGCCTTTCTGTTGGCATCCTCTGCTTCGCTGTAACAATAGCATTGACTGGACCCTGTTTCCACAGGCCACACCAGCATGTAGGCCGCTGTGCCACAAACATGCGACA
This sequence comes from Cryptotis parvus, assembly GCA_021461705.1. Lineage (NCBI taxonomy): Eukaryota > Metazoa > Chordata > Mammalia > Eulipotyphla > Soricidae > Cryptotis > Cryptotis parvus. The sequence goes on from JAJIBD010035932.1 coordinate 3,951, forward strand.
AATCGTCTTTTCCTGGGGAGAGAAGCCAGCAGGATTTAGCCTTTGGGGAGAATTCAACAGTAACAAGACAGTTGGTGGGAGAGGGGAGGAAATGAGGAAGGTGAGGCGGTGCAGTGAGAACACAAAGCAAAAGAGTCACTGGTGTGTGCCACCGGGCACTTGTGCATGCACCCTCAGGAGGCTCTGTTGTAGGTCCCCCTAGTCCCTGGTTCCTCTCAGCGTTTCAGGCTCTATGGGGACACCCGTAGAGCAGAAACAAACAGGATTTTGTTTAGTTTTGGCACCACCCCCAGTGATACTCAAGGCTCACTCCTAGCTCTGCGTTCAGAGATCACTCCAGGTGAGTTCAGGAGACCATCCAGGGCACCAGGGATCAGAGCCAAGCCAGCGGCATGGAAGGCCAGTGTCTTGCCCGCCCTCCTGTCCCTCCAGCTCCAGCAAACGAAACCTGACCGCTGTGTGTTCTGGTCTTCTCTTTGAGGCAGACCGAAAGAACCATGACTTGCTTCGGACCACTTGGGCAAGGAATCGAAGACGAACCAAGATGACTCGAGACTCCAGAGGACAACTTCAGGGTCAGTGTTGTCCCCTGACTTGAGTGGACATTCCGGGAGGGGGAGCAGAGCCACTCCTCTAGGGCTGGGTATGCAGGAGATGGGTGCAGGGGGACAGAGGTGGGATGGGCGTTTCCCTGGAAGAAGGAACCATTGCAGGCCCAGCTTTCTAGGATTTTAGTTCTCTCTTTTTGGGGTAAGGCGCGACTTGACCATGCTCTGGGGTTTCTCCTGGCTCTGCATTCAGGAATCACTCCTAGTGGCGCTCAGGGGACCGTATGGGATGCCGAGATTGAACCCGGTCGGCCGCATGCAAGGCGAGCATCCTCCTCCCTGTCCTATTGCTCCAGGCCCGGATCTTAGTCCTCTTGGCTGAGAGCGTGCCTGTTCCCCTGGTGAGCTGCACCGTGCCCCCTCTCCCGCCTCCAGTGGGATGTGGGTGCCGTTATCAGCGAGACAGAACCACAGAACACTCTGTGGCTGATTTAAGTCATTCCGCCCTCCCTCTCACAAGGCTGCTTCATGGAGAGGGTGTAGGCCTGGGAAAGCTTAGAGAACTGTACCCTCACGGGGCTCATTTTGAAAGTACTTATACATAGCCCCTGCATAGAGGGGCTCCTACCCCAGTTCTGGTTTTGGGACAGGCCAGAGAGATTTGGGATGGTGCAGTGAGGGAAGACTCATGTCAAATAGCCGACTGGAGTGAGCGGATTGGAGCACGTCGGGGAAGGGATCCCCTGGAGAGGGCGGGACTCCTGAGAAGCTGCTATAATTGCACATTGCGGGAGTAGTCCCAGGTGCTGGAATTCTCCTGGGGAACAACATGATCGAAATAAATAAGTCTCCAAAAGCCACATACTTTTCCTGTTCATGAACCTCATAATCCTGGTTCTGGAGGTAGAGCTTAATAATTCCCCCTCTCCACCACCATTTAAAAGAATCAATATATAAAAGGGCATTTCATGTTTTTTTCGTTTTTGGTTTGTTTTTGAGCCACACTCACATGTGCTCAAAGGTCACTCCTGGTGGGGGTTGGGGTGTCTTATGGGGTGTCGGGAATTGAATCCAGGTCAGCCATGTGCAAGATAAGCACCCTACCTCTGTGCTATCTCAAAAAGAACTTTTTTTTTTTTGGGTCACACCCGACGATGCCCAGGATACTCCTGGCTCTTCATTCAGGAATGACTCCTGGCAGTGCTCGGGGGACCATTTGGGATGCTGGGGGATTGTACGGGCCAGCCGCATTCAAGACAAACACCCTACCCGCTGTGCTATTGCTGCGGCCCTCAAAAAGGACTTTTGAGGGAAGATCAAGTAAGCAGGTAGCAGGCGCCAATGAAGAGAAGAGACTGACATGTAAGGAGGTTTTCTGGGTGACTGGCGGTGAGGAGAGAACCGGAGAACTGGCTCCACTGTCAGAGAAACTCCAAAGGTACCGGGACCAGGAAGGACCAGCTAATCGGCTGAAGCAGCCTGGGTTACCCAGGAGCTTTCTCAGCACATTCCTGAGGATGAGTGATGCAGAGACATTAAAACCATTAAAAAAAAAAGGGGCCGGAGTGATAGCACAGCGGGTAGAACAATGACCTTGCACACGGTCAACCTGGATTGAATCCCCAGGATCCCCATATGGTTCCCTGAGCCAGTCCTGAGTGCGGAACCAGGAGTAATTCCTGAGCATTGCTGGGTGTGGTCCCCCAAACAAACAAATTTTTTTTTTGCTTTTTTGGGTCATACCCGGCGATGCTCAGGGGTTACTCCTGGCTCTGCACTCAGGAATTACTCCCGGCAGTGCTCAGGGGACCATATGGGATGCCGGGGATCGAACCCTGGCCGCACGGGCTGGCCGAAAGTGCAAAGCAAACACTCTACCCGCTGGGCTATCGCTCCGGCCCTCAAACAAAAAATTTTTTAAAAATATTAGACTTTCCCAGCAACTATTAAAGTGACTGATGGAGATTGGGGATAGGAGGGGGACGTGGGGATGAGAAATTTGCAGGAGACTTTCTTGAAGCTATTTTCCATCTTATCTTTTGATTCTGAGTTGAATGAGGGAAGAGATAATATAGATTTTTCTATGGTGGGGTTCTCTGCAGGTTGGGGTTCTCTCCAGCCCCGGCTTAAAGCCTGTCCCACCAGCAATAAGTCCGCTGGACTCTGGTCCCATTCCCCATCCCACGCTCACTCCCACATTGCACTTGGGGCAGCGGCGAGACAGTTAACCGAGCTACTCAAAGCACCTCTCTGCCCCAGGGACTGCCTCTGGGCTTGCACGCTCTGGGCTTGGTTCCGAGGCTCGTCTCCAGGCGCTCAGCCTCTCGCTTTAATAAGATTGTTTACCTGGCAGTGAGGTGCATCACCTTCGGCTCGGCTCGCTCCTGAGAACCCCAGAGGGGAAAAACCAAAGCCAGGGTTGGCTGAGCGAGTCTCCAAGATCAGAGTCCATGGCATAAGAGGGGGACCAGCCCCCGTGCTCTTGCCAACAGTAGAGGTGGTGGGGCACACTGTAGCCAGCCCCCTGCTGCCTGGTGGCAGAGCTGGGGTCCACCACCCCCATGCACAAGGGAGGAGGTCCCCCTGCAGGCCGAGCCAAGTAACTGCCTCTCCCTCTGCCATCTCTCCAGAGGGGGCTGGTATTTCCCCAGAGCCTCCACCCAGGCTTGGAAGAAGCCCCACGGCGTACCTCTGGAAGGCAAGGAAGGGGCAGGCTCGGAGAAGGACATCAGTTTCTCAGAAGACCTGAAAGAGGTCACCCTGGCTTTTGTGAAAGAGAACTCGGGGGTGCAGAAAGAGCTTCAGAATGCCCAGCAGCAAGGCAAGAAGAAGAGGAAGAAAAAGAGGTTAGGATTGAAAGATGGCACGTCGCGGATGGGGCGGGGGTGGGGTGACTGTATTGGTTACAGCAGGAGGGAAGGGGCCTAGCCGTGTAAGGAGAGGGGGCAGAGGGGCCTAAGAAAACAGGTGGAGACAGTCCAGAGCCACCTGCTAGGTTTCTAGAAGAATCTACTTTGTCGGATGTTTTATAGAACTAGATCGTGGGGCGGGGTTTCATCTATAACCACCCCTTGCTTCAAATCTTTGTTCTGTTTGTGTTTAGAATATCTCTGAAAAAGGGGGTGGTGGAATGGAAGGTGGGGGAGAGATGATTTCCTTGTTCCAAGAGTGTGCTTTTGTCTTGGGAATGTAGTGCCGCTTAGATGTGATAGAAGACAGAAGCTCCCGATGTCTTAGCAGGCAGCATCTCTGCACTCTTTCCTTTCCCCTTTCCCTTTTTTTTTCTTTTTGGGTCACACCAGGTGATGCTCAGGGGTTACTCCTGGCTCTGCACTCAGGAATTAACCCTGGCGGTGCTCGGGGACCATATGGGATGCCAGGGATCAAACCCAGGCCGCACAGGCCAGCCGCGTGCAAGGCAAACGCCCTACCCGCTGGACTATCGCCCGCCCACCCCCTTTCCCTTTTAATGCCACATCCAGTGACCCCACAAGCGATTACCCCAGACTCAGTGCTTGGGGGTTAATCCTGGCTCTGGGGACCAGGAGTGTCAGTTCATGCAAAAGCCTAAGCCGGTGTACTGGGCTCTCTCCGCCCCAGTTCTTTTTGTTTGTTTGTTTGTTTGTTTGGGGGCCACGCTTTGTGGAGGTCAGGGCTGACTCCTGCTTCTGCACTCAGGAATCACTCCTGGCGGTACTCGGAGGACTTTATGGGGTGCCAGAGATGAAACCTGGGTCAGCTGCATGAGTGGCAAACACCTCACCTACTCTACTCCCCTCTGACCTCTGGTCTCCGGTTCGTGTTTAATGTTTAACCATGCCGTGCTCGATTCTAAATCAATCCTCACGCTGACCAATGTCCGAAATCTTGTCTAACTCAGCCTCCTTGAATGAGGGAAAGTGGAGAGGCAGTATTGAGAATTTAGGCCAAAACTTTAAATTCCACCCCAGGATTGGCCATGGGAAGAAAGGATAGAGGTGAGGTGGCAAGGCAGAAAAGCTGCAACCACAGCAGCTCCTGCCACTCGCTCCTTGGGGCCTGAGTCCTTGGGGAGGGGGGAAGGGCAGACCCGGCCACGCGCAGTAGATTTCACGCAGCACCTCCTGGACGGGGTATTTCCGGAGACACTTGCTGTGGCAGGTGCCTGCCTCTGTCTTGCTGCTTTCCTTCTTTTCTTTTCCAGATGATTGGTGATCAACCTCTCGAACTGTCGCTATGAGAGTGGTAAGCAGCTGTGTCAAGGGAGCCCCGTGTTCCTTCCAGGCCTTGGGAAAGGTCACCTAGTGTTTTTTTTTTTTTTGGGTCACACCCGGCAATGCTCAGGGGTCTCTCCTGGCTCTGCACTCAGAAATTACTCCTGGCGGTGCTCGGGGACCATATGGGATGCCGGGATCGAACCTGGGCAGGCATGGGCCTGTCACGCGCAAGGCAAACGCCCTACCCGCTGGGCTATCGCTCTGGCCCCTTGTTTTGGTTTTTGAGGCCACACCTCGTGATGCTCAGGGGTTACTCCTCTGCACTCAGGAATCACCCCTATTGGGCATGAGGATCCCTAAGGCATGCTGGGATCCAACCCAGTCAACTGTGTGCAAGGCAAACAGCCATCCGCTGCACTGTTGCCCTGTTCACCCCTCACTTTAGTCTCTTCTTTGAGTGTAAAGGGGTTTCCCAATTCTGGCTTTGTCTCCTTCCAGCTCATTGGCTCTGTGAGGGTCAGAGAGTTAGGGCGGCGGGTAAGGTGCTTGCCTTGCACCCAGGTTCCATCCCTGGCACCCTATATGGTCCCCTAGCTCCCATGCCCAGCACTGCTTGGGCATGGCCACAACACAAAACAAATAAAACACACATAGATCTGTGGGAGTCTCATGCCCAGAACGCCATGGGCACGAACATGTTAGAATTCTGCTCTTCTCGTTAGCTCTGTGGAGCAGCCGGCCGGGAGCAGCTGTCGCTGGCTTTGTAGCATGCGCAATGCTGCCGGGAGCCGCCACTCCACCCCACGAGACTTGATTTGTGTCACGGAGCACGGTGCTGTCACTAGTCCAGTCGTGGATTTAAAGGCTTAAGGCTGAGGCTGAGTCTCCGGCAGGCTCCGTCTCCTTCTTGGCACGGGAAGGCGTCTGTGTTTGCATCGGAGTCGGCTCCTGCTATTCAAACCAACAGGGACAGGACAAGAAGGATGTGACAACATCTGTGGTGTTGAAATACCTTGTTTAATTTTCTTTTTCCTGTCAATGTATCTTACTAATTAAGCTTGACTCGGACTGATGTGAAGGATTAGTTTCTATTCCCTGAACATTCAGGGCTCCGGTGTTTGGCAGAGAGCCAGAGGCCGACTTCCAGGCCAGGGGAAGCCCAGGCAGGCGGTTTATCTCGGATAAACTGTGGGGATCAGCAGGCCCAGATCACGTTCTTTGTTTTGGGGGTCGTACCCAGTATTGCTCGGGGTCTCCTCCCTGCTCTGTGCTTGGGGGATTGTGCAGATTGAATCCTGGCCTGCTGCATTGCAAAGCGTGTGCTCTGCCCATTGAAGCCCTAGAACTGCTTGCCCCCAGCTCACTGGCTTAAGGGCCCCTCTGGTTCCTCCCTGCAGTGCGGAGAGCGGCCCAGCAGTATGGCCTGCGTGAGGGTGGGGGAAAACGACGACTGGACCCTCTACTGGACTGACTTCTCGGTGTCACTGGAGCGCGAGTGATGGAGATGAAAAGTTACCAGGTATCGGGTCACAGCAGGTGCTGTGTGTTGGCATCAGCGCCCCACAGTGTCTGATTGTCTCCTTCTAGGAGCTTCTGGGGTACCCCCTTCCTCTCCTCCCACGGTGTTCACGAACTCTGCCATCCTTCACTACAGAAAATCAATCACTTCCCGGGCATGAACGAAATCTGCCGCAAGGACCTGCTGGCCAGGAATATGAACCGCATGCTGAAGATGTTCCCGAAAAGATTTCCACTTTTTCCCCAGGACCTGGTGCCTTCCTGTTGAGTGCGTGCCTGCCTCGCCCCTGCTCCCCTCCCCGTCCTCAGGTTTCCCCTCCTGCCCTTGGCACTGGATTTGCTACTTTCCCCTCCTCCCTGCTCTCCCATCTCTCCTCGCCTCTTTTATCCTCCCTCTCGGCTTATTCTAAAGTTGAGAAATCACATGACCCTGCCTGTAAAGTGAGATGACATTGAGGGGCTGGGGTACCTTGGGGTCTCTGCCAGTGTTTAGGGTCAGATTTGGGTCTGACTCTGCTTCGGAGGTCTCTTCCTGTGGCACCCATGGTGGACATGGGTGGGCAGAGGCGGGCGGTGTCAGGACTCCAACCTAATCTTCCTGGGTGCAAAGCAGGAATTTCTTTGAGCTCTGTTCTCCTGCCCTTAGCTGTGCGGTTTCTGGATTGTTTCTGGAGGACCAAGAGCCCTCCTAGAAGGAGAGAGGTCATGGTGAGGGTCAGGCGGGAGCAGGGAGGGACGCCTGGTGTCTGCATCCTTGCCTCTGTGCTTCCACCCTGCCTGGCACAGGACCAGATGCCTTCGGGAACCAGGAGGGATGTGCCGTGACAGGACCAGGCCCAAGCCAGTCTAGTCATGCTTAAGTCATGCTTAGTCATGCTTAAGGAGGAGAGAGGAGCACCAGGATTAAGGCCCCTTACCTTGCATGTAGCCGATTGTGCTTTGATCCCCAGCACTGCAGGGACCCCTGAGCGCTACTGGGAGCACAGAGGTCCTCTGAGCACAGAGCTGGGAGTAGATTCTAGCGGTGCTGGGGGTTCCCTCTTCAAAAAAAAGATTGAGGCTTGAAGAAGGATCATCATCAAAATTAGAGGCCTGAGAGGGGTTCCCTCCATCCTGGGCTTCTTGAATCCAAAGCTTTGGGCTTCCAGACCCCTGGTTTGTCTGAAACGACTTTCTGGGCGGTGAAGCACTGTAGAAGGAAATGTGCATGCCACTGGGCCCTTGGGTGTGTCTGACTTTCTGGATGATGAGGAATATTATGGTTAATGGCTTCTCTGACGGTCACAGGCTCCTTTGAGTTAAAACATCGACCAGTAGGCTGCAGTGATAGTACAGTGGCTGCAGTGTAGATAGAATGTACACAGTACATTCTATGGAGACGATCAGGGTTTGATCCCAGCATTTTATATGATCCCCTGATCATCTCTGGGTGTAGCCCCCAAGCAAACAAATAATTGACTAGTGGGGTCAGAGCGGTAGTTCAGTGGGTAGGGTGCTTGCCTTACATGTGATCAACCCGAGTTGGAGTCCCCTGCACCCCATATGGTCCTCCAAGCCCTGCCAGGTGTAATTTCCTGAGTGCAGGGCCAGGAGTAAACCCTGAGCACGGGTATGACCCCCCGTCCCCCAAAATAATGGACTAGTGGGCCAGAGAGATAGTACAGTGGGTAAGTCCTTTTTTATTTTTGGGTCCATCCAGCAATGCTCAGGGGGTTAATCCTGGCTCTGCACTCAGGAATTACCCCTGGTGGTGCTCAGGGACCATATATGGGATGCTGGGTATGGAATCTGGGTCAGCCATGTGCAAGGCAAATGCCCTCCCCACTGTACTATTGCTCCGCCCCAGTGGGTAAGTCCTTGCACATCTTATCCCTGAGTCCTATCCTTGGCCCTTTCTTTATATGGTCACCTGAGCCCTGCCAGGAGTGATCCCCGAGCACAGAGCCAGGATAAGCCCTGAGCACGTTGGATGTGGCAAGAAAGCAAAACAAAACATAAACTAGGAAGAGGCTGGAGTGACAGTATAGCGGGTAGGGCGTTTGCCTTTGCACATGTCCAACCCTGGTTCAATCCCTGGCATCCCATATGTTACACCAGAGCATCACCAGGAGTAAGTCTTGTGTAGAACCAGGAGTGACCCCTGATCATCTCCAACTGTGACCCTAAAAGAGTTAAAAAAAACCCACATTAGATCGGAAGAAGAGCCAGATGGCTCGCAGTCATTATGCTGTTTTCTTTTGAATAGTCTTAAAGTTCCCTAGGAGGTAGTGTCTGCCTTCTCTCCCTGGCAGCCCAGACTGGGGGAAGAGAGGAGCCCAGATCTCATCCTTTGCCAGGGCTCAGGCCAGAACCCCAACCCCAGATCTTCCCACTGTGAACCCAGAAAGCAAAGCAACTGGCATCTGGTTCCACTGTTGGGGGTGCGTGGAACCCCACCTTGCCAGCACCATGTTCAGTGACTGACTGACTGACCACCAAGACAGTGACAGGATGGAGGCACAGTGAGGTTAGGTCCTAGTAAAGGACTATAGAACTGGTAAATAGTATTGCCTGAAGAACAGTTAAGGCCTGGGACCAGGGACATAGCTCAGTGTTCAGGAACACAAGCCAGGCATGTACTAGGACCCAAGGATGAGCCATATCTAGCCCCACATGCCCCCCAGAGCACTGTTGGCAGCCCTAAAGGCCCCTGAGCACTCCCAGGGGATGGCCAGGGAGGCCCTCAGTGCTGCTGGGTCCAAACCGCACAGTCCCAAACCACAGTCCAAAGCACAAAGCACCACTGGGCTGAGCAAGGAGCCATCAGGTCTGGTTGTTTGTGTATCATTGTGAGTGGCCCCTAGGGGAGCACTGCTTGGGAGACCCCTCCCCCTAAAACAGTAATCAGTCCTGATTATTTTTTATCACGCCAGGCCAGGAAGTCTGGAAGCCCAAAGCTTTGGAGTATATTATTACTCCCACCCAAACTCACTATGCATACAAATCGTCCCTTGCTGCCCCTCCCAAATCCAGGAGCCAGGTGGCACCGCAGGTCAGCATGGGGGGTGGGGTCGGGAGCCCCTTGCCACTCTCTTCCCTGTGAGTTCAGAGGTGTTGTTCCTTTCAGTATCCTTTTTGTTGTCACTGTAGGGTCACATCTGGCAGTGCTCAGAGCTTACTCCTGGCTCTGTGCTCAGGGAAAACTCCTGGCAGGGCTCGGGGACCAGAGGGGGTAGACCACATGCAAGACAAGCACCCTAGCCACTGTATCATTGCTCCAGCGTCCATCCTTTTCATTGTTGTGAATGTCACAGCTCTTCAGCTAAAGGTTTATCTTATTTCTCCCCTTTCTGGTAGCTGGGGAGATCTGCAGAACTACAGCAGGTCCAGAAAAAGTAAGACCTACATTTGCAAGCCGGATTCGGGCTGCCAGGGGGAAGGGTATATTCATCACCCGGACAGTGAAAGAAATCAAACCGGGAGAGGGATATGATCTGTCAGCTCTATATTTCAAAGGTACTTCCTGTTTGCCAACAGTCCCCACGCTCCAGCTGCATGGGAGGGACACGGGGTGTGAAATGAGGGCTAGAGGGTGGGTGGGGCTGGGTCCTGGCTTCTGCCTTCCATGGACTTTGTCAGGCCACACCTTCTCATCAGGGATGGGCAGAGTCCCCGCCATCACGCTCTTTGTCAGTTGGTCTGACCCTACCTTGCCTCCGACATATGGCAACCTGGGACCACACCTTTTGCCTGTGGCAGCCCCACCTTACTCAGGAGTGGGCAGTCCAGAGAGAAAAGGGCAGCTGCTATTATCCTTGACTGGAGGACAGAGGTCACAGCCTGGTGTTTCTCAACCTTTTTCCAACCTCTCTCTTTACTGTAGCCTCCCTGTCCTGTTGGCTGATCCACCAGTCTCGTGCCATGGCCTTTCCATTGATGTAATTTTGGAAATGACCTGAGGGCCGCCTTATGGCACCCGTTTGGGAAACATTGTTCTTGCCTAGTGCAGGAATAGGCCTAAATTGGGGTGGAGGGAGCAGAAGTGGCACCGCAGGTCAGCATTGGGTTGGGGGTCGGGAGCCCCTTGCCAAACTGCAACAGCGGTGCTTCGGGACAGGGACATGGCCTTTAGCCAGGAGGACACTTCGGCCATGGTTCCTCAGTGTTGTTCCGTATCTGGGAGGCGAGGACAGTGCTTTATTGATCTCTGCAAAGTCACATGAGGTCCCCGAGCCCACACCCCTGGCCAAGTCTTAGATCTGTGGGAGCTCCACAATGGAGGGCTAACGAGGGGCCAGTGTGAATTCTCCAAGATGCTTGTCTGAGAACATCTTCTCTTCCCCCAGCCCTTCATCATTGATGGGTTCAAGTTTGACCTTCGGATTTATGTGCTGATGACCTCCTGTGACCCCCCTCAGGATTTTTTGGCTACAACGAGGGCTTGGCCCGCCCTACAACCTCCTACTCCCACCCCTGCTCAGACAACCTGGTGAGTTCAGGGGGTGTGTCCCTGACCTTCACAGGGCAAAGACTAGCTGAACTCACCTTCCTCTAGGCACGGCGGAGGGGGCCTCATTCTTTGTTGAACCAGGCTGCATTTGTTTTGTCACTGGACTCTCCCTGGAGCCCTCAGAAATGGAGGTCAGTTACCTCCACTTGACTGGGTGAAGAAATTAAACCCAGAGCAAAGAAGGGACATCTGGGGCTGGAGGCGATAGTACAGCGGGTAGAGTGTTTGCCTTGCACGGCCGCGATGTTGTTCGATCCCCAGCATCTCATATGGTCCCTCAAGCACTGCCAGGAGAAATTCCTGAGTGAAGAGCCAGGAGTAACCCCTGAGCATCACTGGGTGTACCCAAAAAGAAAAAAAAAAACAAGGGATTTGTTTCAGGTCACATAGCTAGAAAGAGGGAGTCTGGGACTTGTAGTCGGGTTGGGGGTACCTCATTTCCCTGCCTCCTGCAGTCACCATCCGGTCAGGAGGAGCTGCAAGACACCCTCCTAAGTCCTGCTCTGCCAGTGTAAGCAGAGTCCTGACACCCCCTTTCTCCCCACCTGTCAGCCCTGAAGCTGTGGGGAGGCAGCCAAGCAGGAGGCCCTTCCTTCCTTCCTTCCGACCCACAGGCCTGTGTCTCTTTCCCCCAGGACGACATCTGCATGCACCTCACCAACTATTCCATTAACAAGCACAGCTCCAATTTCATCCAAGATGACCACTCTGGCAGCAAGAGGTAAGGCTGTGGCTTCCCCCTAGCTTTCCATGCCCTGCCACCCCAGCTGTTCCCGAGACACTGCCGCTGGGTGCCATCTTGGATCAGGTGGTGTCAGAAACTCTTTCTCTGCCTCTAAACCCGGCACAGTCTCTTTCATTTCTGCCTGCTGGCTGTTAATCATTAAAAGAAGGCCGCATTGTAAACCCACGGAGGTTGGGAGGAAGTGAGAGAAACAGGAACTGTTTCCCCAGCAGGACACACACTCACACACACACCGAGCACACATATCCTAAAGCAGACTTTTATTACAGTTGTCGCGTCCAGCATTTCCAGACCATGAGCTATGTATCGATCACGAGCCTGGCAGGAGAGAGGCCGTGCAGCATAGTTTGCTCCATGGCCTGTATTTGGGGCAGGCGGCACCACACATGTTCCTCTTCATAGAGATTCTCAAGCGATGTGTCACCCGGATCTGGTGTGCCGTGTGACATGTGGCCCTTCCCCAGAAGGAGGCGACATGTGAAGCACACCTGCCGGTGACTCCTCCTACGTGACTCTTCCGCTCACGTTGCCTTCTATCCTGTCCTTCGCGGGCTTTAGAGAAGGGGAAGTGAACGATGTGATAGGACCAGGCAGAGGGGGCAAGACAGGGCCGGGCATGACTCAGCGTTGGAGGCATATGTCTTGCATGGGTCCCTGGTGCCGCTTATTCTACTGAGCACTGCTGGGTAGGGCCCTGATGGTTCCCAGCACTGGGTTCGAGGAGTGCCACATCTCAGGACCCAACTACTAAAGCTCCACTAAACCAACTGAAACTTGATCAGACCTAATTTTCCACTATTATTACTATCACACTAATTGCCAGCTTTTTTTTTTTTTTTTTTCTATTTATTTGCAATTCACATCATTCTGGAAGCATTTGAAGCCTTATTCCAAACAGAATTAGAAGCAAACACAGTAATAGCTGAGACTTATGAATGCTCATATGGTCTTAATTTGGGGCATATATTAGTTTTGAGCTGTTACAGAGAGAACTTTCAGAGTACCCAATATACATGGTAATTTTCATATTTCCTTTTTCTCTAGCAGTCATTCTTAAACAGAAATATCAGTGTTTGCTATTGCCAGCTTTTTTTTATTTTGGGGGGGTCACACCCGGCAATGCTCATAGCTTACTCCTGGCTCTACACTCAGGATTTACTCCTGGTGGTGCTCAGGGAACTATATGGGATGCCAGGGAATCCAACCCAGGTCAGCCTCGTGCAAGGCAAACATCCTACCCGCTGGGCTATCGCTCTGTAAGCACCAGCTTTTTTTTTTTCTTTTTTGGGTCACACCCGGCAATGCTCAGGGGTTTCTCCTGGCTCTACACTCAGGAATTACTCCTGGCGGTGCTCGGGGGACCATATGGAATGCCGGGGATCGAACCTGGGCCGGCAAAGGCCAGCTGCGTG
>JAJIBD010035935.1:0-10659 GCA_021461705.1 Cryptotis parvus
TGATAAGCGGGAAGATAGTGATAGTGAGCTCTCTGACTAAGGGGATTAATATCCAGGATATACCAGGCACTGGTAGAGCTTTACAGGAGATGAAAGCAGCACCCCATCAAAAAATGGGAGAAGGAAATGAACAGAACTTTGACAGGGAAGTTCGAGATGGCCCAAGACATATGAAAAAAAACGCTCATCATCATTAGTCATCAGAGATGTAAATCCAAACAACAATGAGATATCATCTCACATCACCAGAACTTTGCACACATATCCAAAGAGCAAAGAATAACAAGTGCTGACATGTATGAAGGGAGAAAAGGGGACTCTCATGCATTGTTGGTGGGGAATAGCTCGCTGGTATAGCCTTTTTGGAAAACAACGGACATTCTTCAAGGGCTGAAGTTAACTCCTATTGGCCAACCATACCATTCCTGGGAACGCATACCCTGGGAAAGCAAAAACAACGCCGCGGAAACACCATCCCTACTTTTATGTTCATAGCGTATTCACAATAGCCAAAATCTGTAAACAACCAGAGTGCCTGAAAATTGATAACTGGATAAAAAAAAAAAACTTTGGTACATCTACACAATGGAATACTATGCAGCTGTTAGAAAAAATGAAGAGTTATGAAATTTGCCTATAAATGGATGGACATGGAGGATCATGTTGAGTGAAATTAGTAGGAGGGAGACAGATATAGAATGACTGCATTTATTTGCCATATATGTATATGCAAATATGTATATATAACTGCTCTATATATGTATATATATATGTATGAAGATCGCTGCCAGCATGGTGTGGGGGAGTTCCTTTGGGTTCTTCACAGACTCTACTTGAGATGGTGGACTCGGGCTGAAGTCTCTGTCGTAGTCAGTTGAGTGCAGGGAGGTTCAACGGGGAGAGACCAGTATCTACTCTGACTGGTGTATCTGTGTGGCTCAAGCATTCCTGGGCTTTAAATACTCTCCTTTGAAGGCGGGTCTCTGAAGAATTAAGGTCTTGTAGGTTGTAGTCACTTGTCTCTGACAAGCCGGACTGGAGATTTGAAAAGCATCTTGGGTGGGAGATCTGAGGCATGGAGTGTGGATTGTGAAGATCGCTACAAGCATGATGAGGGTTCCTCTGGGTTTTACTGAGGCTCTATCAGGATGATGGTGTACTTGGGCTGGAAGTCGCTCTCATGGTCAGTGGAGTACAGGGGTTCAATGGGGAGAGCTGGTGTCTGCTCTGCCTGGTATATCTGTGTCTTGAGTTCATCATGTTCACCAAGACCATTCATGGTAACTCACAGTTCCAGAAGGCTGAATAAAGCGTTGGACATGGGGGAATCTCCTGTTGTACAGTTCCACAAATGAAGATCATCATCTTCAATTGAAGGTTTTGCCTGACCGATGTCCCTGTCATCCCAAAATTCCAAACAGGATTGGACCACCGCCTCTCCTTACGTGCAAAATTCTACTTCACACAAAGGGAAAAAAAGGCTGCAAAGTTTAGAAGAGAACTCCCTAGAATGACCACCAATTGGGGAAATCTTTGGTACCATTGCAGTAACATGGGAAGATACCATCATTGATGGCATTGATGAAGAATACAACTGAGCTAGTTGAGTACCTCCATGATTGTGTGAAGAATGCTGAGAAGACAAAAAGGACATCTTGTCTTCAAAAAATCTCGAAAGCTCCTCAAAAACTCGTTCTCCAATGTGGCAAGGGAACTTCCCCAGCCTCAGGCGACCATAAATGCTAACGTCCAAGCTTGCGAAACAGTGCAGAGAAGCAATAAAAGAAGACCTCAAAGAGAGAAGAGCAAAAATACTGGAAGTGGAGCAGAAGCCAGGAAAAGCATTTACACCGCCTGCCTGTCCTTCACCAACTATAAGACCAAGATGACTGCCCTCCAATGACCTGATGGATCTATCACATCTTCCAGAAAGGCAATGGGGAAGACTATAGGACTTCTCCCAGACCTCTTTGATAACATGTCCACCTGTCCACATACAAATTCTGTAGGATGGATATGTTGTTCCCAATGTTCTCCCTTCTGAAAAAATGCCAGTTCATCAGTAAAGAAAAGGTGGCACAGCCCTGCCCAAAGTCAGACCGCAACACCTGAAGAATCTGCCGACAGTACTCATCAATACACTGGCTCGGCTCTTCACCTGCTACCTGTCCGAATGCAAGGTGCCCTCCCAATGGAAAACCAGCAGGACAGTTCTACTGTTCAAGAAGGAGACATTCCACGACATTGGCAACTATCGCCCCATCTGCCTGTTGTCTGTCATCTACAAGCTGTTCACTCGAGTCATCCTGAACAGGATTGGCAGAACATTAGATGAAGGACAACCATGCGAGCAAGCTGGCTTCCCGAAAGGATTCAGCACAATCGACCATATCCACACAGTAACCAAGCTCATTGAGGTTTGTAGGGAGTCAGCGCGCTCTGTCTCACATTCATTGATTTACAGAAAGCCTTTGATTCTGTGGAGACTGAAGCAGTCATCGAAGCCCTAGCCAAACAGGGTGTTCAAACCCAATACATCAAGATCCTTCGTGGAGCTGTATTATGGATTCACCACCAGGATCTCACCATTCTACAAAGAAGTGATCATTGATGTCACAAAGAGGGGTGATCAGGGTGATACCATTTCACCAAAAACTTCAGTGCCACCCTCGAGAACATCATGTGACAATTAGAATGGGAAGGAATGGGAGTGAAGATAGATGGTTCGCAACTACACCACCTCTGCTTCGCCGATGACATCGTTCTAATAACACCAAACATTAGCCAAGTGGCACAAATGCTGGCTGACTTTGACCGAGAATGTGGAAAGATAGGTCTACAGCTGAGTTCTCAACAAAACTATGTTCATGAAAAATGAACTAGTTCCAGAGGCCCCATTCACTCTCAATGGAACAAATATCTCTGAATGCAGCAGTTATGTGTACCTAGGTCGAGAAGTCAACATGATGAATGACCTAAACCTGAGCTGCCTAGGAGGAAGAAGAGCAGCATGGAATGCCTTCAAAAAGCATCGAAGAAATAGCTGAAAGGACAAAGAACCTCCGCTCCTGCACATCTCTTCGACTCCACCATTCTCCCTGCATTAACATATGCCTCAGAGACCTGGGCCCTATGAAAGCAGGATGAGAATGCTATTCGGGTCTCCCCAGAGAGGAACCGAAAGAGCTATGCTTGGAATATCATGCCTCACTCAAGTGAGACAAGGAATCTGGAGTTCCCACCTCCGTCCTGTTCCAGAGTCAGGGACGCCTGTCTCATTGCCAAGGCATCGAAAATCAGATGGGCTGGACATGTAATGCGATTTGGAGATCACCGCTGGACTAGAGCCGTTACTGACTGGATCCCACGGGTGTCAAAAAGATCCCGTGGCCGCCCACCTACAAGATGGTAAGACTTCGTCAAGACCCTGAACGAACGGTTTGAGGCTCTTTGTATTCCTGAAGCAACAGATGCCATTGGGCTACACTGGCACGTGATAGGATCAAATGGAAATATTACTGGCACCCGCTCGAGCAAATCGATGAACAACGGGATATTAGTGATCTAGTAAATAGTATATACACTAGCTCCTGGCCGAGTCCAACATTGCTCCAAGGGTTTTACTCTCATGGCGGGGGAGAGACCACGCTGGCCAGACTCAGAGTGGAGTTTTGGGCCCTGCCCTTCTCCTCCGCTCCATGCCTGTTGCCCCCTAAGGAGAGACCCACCCATGCCAGACTCAGCTAATCTGCAACCCCGGAAGAGATCCAGACCCATCCACTTCAGACCCACAGCTGCGCTGCTCTGGTCAACCCATGGAGCTGACCTCCCGGGCAAAGGGCTCCGGCCAGCCCCTGGCCAAGTCTAACATTGCTCCAAGGGGTTTGCTCCTCACGGGCCGGGGGAGACCACGCTGGCTGGACTCGGAGTGGAGTTTTGGGCCCCTGCCCCTTTCCTCTGCCTCCATGCCAGTTGCCCCGAAGAGAGAGACCCACCCACGCCAGACCCACAGCTCCCTTGGCGTGCGGCCGTGCAATATTCTTAGAGAATGCTGATTTTAGGATAAGGTCCTTCCCCAAAGATCTTTCACATTTATACATTGTATACAGTTCTAGACAGGTTCTAACTGATACCAGTAAGCCTAGGAAGAAGCCAGAACAAACCACACATCATGCAGTCAGTCATTCTCAACATCCAGACTCCATAGTTCCTCAGAGCTCCATCCAAGAGAAAACCTGATCTTCCCCCTTTAAGTTTCACCAGTAAATGCTCGAGATGAGAGCCTTCTACTGAGACTATACCACCTACACGGCAAAGCCTGGCAAGCTACCCGTGTTTTATTTACTTGTTATGCCAAAAACTAGTAATAATTATGGACCTCAGTTCCATGACCTGAAGAATGGTTTGGGCTCCTCCTGTCCCTGGAGCAAGCAGATGCCCTTGGGTTACACTTGCTTGTGACAGGACTCAATGGAGATGTTACCAGTGCCCACTCGAGCAAATCGATGAACAATGGGAAGACAGTGATACAGACAGTGAGTGATATTTATCATATTATGATAGTAGAGACATAGTTATGATACCAATATACCAGGTCAGGCAAAACGTGGATCAGGAGATCTTATCAAAGGTGAAAATTATAACAAGACAACAAACATGTGGGAGTCGAGGTTCTGTATGACAGAAAGGGGAAAAATGTGCCAATAATTGTCAAAAGTGCTACTACCCACATAGAACTGATCATTAAATACAGGCAAAAAAGATACTCATGATAACCTCTAAGTATATATAATATAATCCACAAATTGCAAGAGAAGGGAGAGAAAAGAGAATGAAAGAGAAAGAGAGAAAAAAGAGATAAATAACCTTCCCCAGAGGCAGGCTAGGAAAGCGGAAGGAATTAGTGTCCTGGTGTTGGGAAATGGGCGCACTGGTGGAGGGATGGGTGCTGGGACACTGTATGGCCAAAACCCAAACATGAATATTTTGTAATTGTTTATCCTCATGGTGGTAAAATAAAATATACTAAAAAAATATTAATGTGAAACACATAGCCCCAAGAGGTTGGGAAATACCATCCTATTAATCTACCCTACAATTTTAATCGATAAGAAGTGTTCGGGGCCTCATGTTTCCAATCTCCAGTGACATTTGA
The DNA here is from genome assembly GCA_021461705.1 of Cryptotis parvus. Lineage (NCBI taxonomy): Eukaryota > Metazoa > Chordata > Mammalia > Eulipotyphla > Soricidae > Cryptotis > Cryptotis parvus. The sequence goes on from JAJIBD010035935.1 coordinate 5,156, forward strand.
CTCCCCTAATGGATGATGAACCATAGCCCCTCAACTACTACTGCTGGATGAAGGCCCAATTGTTACCCACTCTATGTCCTGCACAATGTTTTTCACATTAGCACTTCGTCTAGTTCCATCTCTTTCATCCCAGAGTTCCTGTGCTCAGTTCTAATGACTGAAACAGCCTCTTAAGTAATTTGCTCCGGTCCAAACTTTACACCTTAACCTAGTTCTACAGTGCAGCAGAAGAACAGTCTCTGAATACTGCTTGTATAATACTATAATTTGATCCAGCAGTGTATAATTTAATCCCAAATGATTACAAGACTATTACTTAGTCAGAGGTTCCCAAGCATATTTGGTCTATATCCCACTTAAAAAAATAAATCACTTAGGACTCCTTGGAAATTGTCTGTCTTTTAAGCATATAGAGAGCATCTGAGGGTTCTCCACCCAACCAACCTGCACTTGTCCCATGTCCTCCAGAGAATGGTACTAACCCACTTTACAAGACAAACTTGGATCATCCAAAGAACTTGCAATTATGAAAGAGGCATGAAAAATGGACAAAGACTCTCCCTTAATTATCCCTTTATAGATCACAGTTTAACTCTTAAAAGAAACATAAAAAATATTCCCATATCTTTAAAAACAAAAAATTTCAATAAACAACTGAGCCCAATAATACAGTACAGAGCATGCTATAGATTGAACACAGCAACTCTGGTGTGAGACATAACTAAGTTGGAATCCTAATACCATCAAGAGACATGCAACCCAGGGTTAACTGCGGCATTATTTACATAGCCAAGAACTGAAAATAAACCAAGAGTCTTTCAATAGATAAGAGTGGATTAAAACAACTTCAGCATAGCACATTCAGTTCTCAATTTCTGAAAATATAGTTGGGGTTAATTCTCCAATTTCCCCAAAAAATATAATCACTTCACTTGTATCACTTGTCTTCCCTGTTGTTCATCAATTTGCTCAAGCAGGCACCAGTAATGTCATCCATTTGTCCCTATCACAAGCAAGTGTAGCCCAAGGGCATCTGCTCGCTCCAGGAACTTGAGGAACCTCAAACCATTCCTTCAGGTCATGGGATGAGGTCTATAATTGTTACTGGTTTTTGGCATATTAAATAACATAACGGGTAGCTTGCCAGGCTCTTGCCGTGACCCAAAATATAAAATGGAGATAATTCCTCATAGAAAATATTTATGGTTAAAAGAAGAGTTGGTAAAAAAAAAGCCAGGTACATTTTTCTGTCATGTAGTAAGTACTCAATAATACCAGATATTATCATATCATTATCACTGAAGTGGCAATTGAACATGAGTTCTGACATTGGACATGTTTTGGGTCAAAATGAAAATTGCACATCAAGTTTTTTTCTTTTATTATATCTTTTCCTTCTTTCCTTTCAAAAATACATTTCGACTATAAAACTAGCTAAAACACTGATGGTACTGTTTCATTGGTTCCCTGTGTGATTCCTTGAGAGTAATTGTTTATGAAGAACAGAACTTAGAGAAGCCTCAAAGAAATTACTTATGTCTTGTTCAAGGTCACATAGCATGGATGGGAGGTCCAGACTAGGGCCATCATCAGGCAAAAAACACTGAGTTTGTGTCTCCTATTGCTCAAGCATTGTCAATATTCATTTTTATCGCAAGGAACATGCAAAGCAAAGGGCAGCTTTTCAAAAGGAATTTTTTTTACTAATTTGCCAAAAAACATAAATAATATGCATTCTATCAATAAAAGAGTGATGGAAATGAATTATGGTACATACAATTCAATAAGAAAATGACTGAATAAGTTATGGTAGATACAATCCAATAGTTTAGAGCCAGTAGCAGTGCTGCTACTGGCTTTCCCTGTGCCAAGCTGATTCACGAGGCACCCCAGGAGGGAAGGCGGGTTCTAGCCCTTGACCCCACACCAGCAGAGCCTCGAAAGAAGCCAGAGGAACCCCCACACCATGAGGCCTGCCATTTCCACACCCAGACTCCCACTCATCAGAACTCCACCCAGCAGATGAGCTGATCACCCGTCAATAAATCCTCGTTCATCAATAAATGAACAAGTGAGAGGCCACTACAAGAGTATGCCACCTGCATGGCAAAGCCTGGCAAGCCCTTGTAGTATTTGATATGTCAAATACTAGGAACAATTATATACCTCATTCCCATGACCTGATGGAATGGTTTGAGGCTCTTTATGTTCCTGGGTGAGCAGATGCCCTTGGGCTACACTAGCATGTGCAGGATGTACGGGAGATTTTTTACTGGTGCCCTCTTGAGCAAATCGATGAGCAATAGGAAGATAAGTGATACAAGATTATACGAAGTGACAATCCAATAGAAGAGTGATTGAACAAATTATAAGTGCCCCAGTCCAATAAGAGAGAATGGTCATATAAGTGATGGTGTATCCAAACCATACGTAGCCACTAAGAGACTATGTTTTTTTATGGGAGATGTTCTTGGTCTATTAAGTCTTAAAAAATCCTTTTAAATAAAATTGTTAAATGAAAGCAACCAGAGGAAAGTGAGACAGAGGGACAAAAAAATTTAACCTGAATCTGTTCATGATGCCTACTCAGATTTCTTAGCAAACTGAAAAACTTTATAGCCAAACCATTCCCAAAGAAGTAGAGACAAGTGGTTAAAGCACAAAAATTTCAGGTTCATCTCTCATAACCATGACTTCCCATCTGTGACTTTTGGCCAAGTTATTTATTTATAAACCACGTATTCTCAACCATAAAATGATGACACCAATAATTCTTCCTAATACAGATTGCAGCCCTGATCAAATGAGCACACTGTAAAGAAAGTAGAGGTACAGAGAAGGTGCTCAATAAGTTGTGCACTATTTTGTTGATATAAAAACAACTAATTCAAACAGATATAGGAATTCCAAACCACTCTAGCATTGTTATAATAGACCAGATTTAGAGAAAGATAATTTAAGGGTGTCTATAATAGATGGATGGGTAAAGATATAGTATTCTTAGAACTCATGGGATATGTGATAGATGTAGGATTAGAATACCACTATATGGAAAACATAAATTGTTGTAGCCCAATGTATGTCTCACAACAAAACATATGTCTTCACCCAGCACTGAAAACTAAAAAAAACCCTCCCATTTCAACAACAGACAACAAAAACTGTCGTAATTGAGTTGAAAAGGGCAATGAAGTTCCATGGGAAGCATGGAGGAAGACTGATGATAGGTATGCTGTCTGAACTTGAAAGCAAAACCAAGTGAGCACTGTATTATAATCCACAATCACTTGATCACTTGATATCCTGTTATTTATCGATTTGCTCCAGCGCTACCAGTAATATTTCCATTTGACCCTATCAGATGCCACAGTGTAGCCCAATGGCATCTAGTTTGCTTCAGGAATACAAAGAGCCTCAAACCATTCATTCAGGTCTTGACGAAGAAGTCTGACCATCTTGTAGGTTGGCGCCACGTGATCTTTTTGACATCCCATGGATCCAGCCGGTAACGACCTCTAGTCCAGATCTCCAAATCGCAATACATGTCAGCCCATCTGATTTTTATGCCTTAAAACGAGACAGTGCCCCTGACTCTGGAACAGCGATGGAGGTCGGGCTCAGTTCACTTCTTTCCTTAAGTGAAGGCGTGATATTCCAAGCATAGCTCTTTCGATTCCTCTTTGGGAGACCCAAATAGCATTCTCATCCTGCTTTTCTTAGGGCCCAGGTCTCTCAGAGGTATATGTTAATGTAGGGGAGAACGGTGGAGTTGAAGAGATGTGCCCTGAGCTGGAGGTTCTTTGTCTTTTTAGCTATTTCTTGATGCTTTTGAAGGCATTCCATGCTGCTCTCTTCCTCCTGCGCAGCTCAGGTTTTTAGGTCATTCATCATGTTGGCTTCTCGAACCTAAGTATACATAACTGCTGCATTCAGGATGTTTATTTGTTCCATTGAGAGTGCATGGACCTCAATACCCATCTGATAGGGGGTGACTATCCAGGATATATCAGGCACTGGTAGAGCTTACAAGAAAGAAAACAAGCCGCGTCAAAAAATGGAGGGAGAAGGAAATGAACAGAAACTCCAGCAAAGGAAGAAATTTGAATGGCCAAAAAATATGAGAAAAATGCTCATCATCACTAATCATCAGAGAGATGAAAATCAAAACAACAATGAGATACCACTTTACCACAAGAGACTGGCACATATTCAAAAAGAGCAAGAACAACAAGTGTCTGGCGTGGATGTGGGGAAAAGGGGACACTCATCCATTGTTGGTGGGAATGCCGGCTGGTATAGCCTTTCTGGAAAACAATATGGACATTCCTCCAAAGACTAGAAGTTGAACTCCCATTTGACCCAGCCATACCACTCCTGGGAATCTACTCTGGGAAACCAAAAATACATGGCGGAAACACCATCCCTACTTTTATGTTCATAGCAGCATTATTCACAATAGCCAGAATCTGGGAAGCAACCAGAGTGCCCAAAAATCGATGACTGGATAAGAAGCTTTGGTACATCTACACAATGGAATACTATGCAGCTGTTAGGAAAAATGGAAGTTATAAAATTTGCCTATAAATGGATGGACATGGAGAAGATTATGTTGAGCGAAATTAGCCAGAAGGAGAGAGACAGATACAGAATGACTGCATTTATTTGCATAGCATAAATATATATGTACATATTATGATACCAATATCCAAGGTCAAGTGAAACATATCAGGAGGTCTTGTCAAAGGTGGAAATATTTTGACGTGTGGGAGTCAGAGGCTAGGTAAGACAGAAAAATGGAACAGTGTGCTAACAATTGTCGAGGGTACTAATGCCAACCTAGAACTGAGCATTAAATAGAGGCAAAAGGATACACATGACAACCCTTTAATGTATGTTCTGTAATCCATAGTCTGGAAGGGAAGGAAAAGAGAAAGAGAGAGAAAGGGAAAGAAATAAAGAACCTACCATGGAGGAGGGGCTGGGGAGGGGGGGGGGGAACCGGGGGCGTTGGTGGTGGGAGATGGGCACTGGTGGGGGGGATAGGTGCTGGAACACTGTATGACCAAAACCCAAATATGAACTTTTTAATTGTATATCTTTGTAATTGTAAAAATAAAAAATTAAAAAAAAATTAAAAGAAATAAAGAAGTGAATGGGGCCTCTGGAACTGGTTTTTATTTTTCATGAACATAGTTTTGTTGAAGTCAGCTGTAGACTTATCTTTCCATTCTCGGTTGAAGTTAGTCAGCATTTGTGCCACTTGGCTAATGTTTGGTGTTATTAGAACAATGTGCATCAGCAGAAGTGGAGGTGGTTTCCCAGTTGTCGACTGTCTCTCGCTGCTCCATTCTGTACCATTCTAATTGTTTTCAAGGGTGCACTAGAAGAGTTTTGCTGAAACTCTATAATCCACAATCTTCAATAAAATTTTTAAAATAGATGTTACTTAGAGATACAACAGGTTGCGTTCAGCTCTCCCCTAGCCCAGTTAACCATGAGGCTCC
>JAJIBD010035936.1:0-11376 GCA_021461705.1 Cryptotis parvus
TGATAAACGGGAAGATAGTGATAGTGACTCATCTGACAAGGGATTAATATCCAGGATATACCAGGCACTGGGAGAACTTTACAAGATGAAAACAGCACCCCATCAAAAAAATGGGGAGAAGAAATGAACAGAAACTTTGACAAGGAAGTTCGAATGGCCAAAAGACATATGAAAAAACGCTCATCATCATTAGTCATCAGAGAGATGTAAATCCAAACAACAATGAGATATCATCTCACATCACAGAGACTGGCACATATCCAAAAGAGCAAGAATAACAAGTGCTGACATGTATGAGGGGAAAAGGGGACTCTCATGCATTGTTGGTGGGAATGTCAACTGGTACAGCCTTTTTGGAAAACAATATGGACATTCCTCCAAAGACTAGAAGTTAACCTCCTATTTGACCCAGCCATACCACTCCTGGGAACATACCCTGGGAAGCAAAAACACTCAGCGGAAACACCATCCCTACTTTTATGTTCATAGCAGCATTATTCACAATAGCCAAAATCTGTAAACAACCAGAGTGCCCGAAAATTGATAACTGGATAAAAAAAAACTTTGGTACATCTACACAATGGAATACTATGCAGCTGTTAGAAAAAATGAAGAAGTTATGAAATTTGCCTATAAATGGATGGACATGGAGAGGATCATGTTGAGTGAAATTAGCCAGGAGAGACAGATATAGAATGACTGCATTTATTTGCATATATGTATATGCAAATATGTATATTATATATATGTATATATTATATGTATGAAGATCGCTGCCAGCATGTTGTGGGGGGTTCCTTTGGGTTCTTCTGAGACTCTAACGAGATGGTGGACTCGGGCCAGAAGTCTCTGTCGTGGTCAGTTGAGTGCAGGGGGTTCAACAGGGAGAGATGGTATCTGCTCTGACTGGTGTATCTGTGTCTGTGGCTCAAGCATTCCCTGGGCTTGAAATACTCTCCTTTGAAGGGCGGGTCTCTGAAGGGTGGGTCCTTGTAGGTTGTAGTCCTTGTCTCTGACAAGCCGGACTGGAGATTGGCTTAATCTCTTGGGTGGAGATCTGAGGAGCTGTGGAGTGTGGATTGTGAAGATCGCTGCAAGCATGGTGTGGGGGTTCCTCTGGGTTTTACTGAGGCTCTATCGGGATGGTGTACTTGGGCTGGAAGTCGCTCTCATGGTCAGTGGAGTACAGGGGGTTCAATGGGGAGAGCTGGTGTCTGCTCTGCCTGGTGTATCTGTGTCTTGAGTTCATCATGTTCACCAAGACCATTCATGGTAACTCACAGTTTCAGAAGGCTGAATCAAAACGTTGGACATGGGAATCTCCTGGTGTACAGTTCCACAAATGAAATTGACCACATCATCTTCAATTGAAGGTTTTGCCTGACCGATGTCCCTGTCATCCCAAAATTCCAAACTGGATTGGACCGCCATCTCCTTCGGTGCAAGATTCCACTTCACACAAAGGGAAAAAAAGGCTGCAAGGGTTAGAAGAGAATTCCCTGGAAGACCACCAATTGGGAAATCTTTGGTACCATTGCTGCAACATGGGAAGATACCATCATTGATGACATTGATGAAGAATACAACTGACTAGTTCAGTACCTCCATGATTGTGCGAAGAATGCTGAGAGAAAGCCACAAAAGGACACTTGTCTTCAAAAAATCTTGAATAACTCCTCAAAAACTCGTTCGCCAATGTGGCAAGGAGCGAGCCTCAGGCGACCAAATGCTAACATTCAAGCTTGCAAAAGCATTGCAGAGAAGCGATAAAGGAAGACCTCAAAGATAGAAGAGCAGAAATACTGTAAGATGGAGCAGAAGCTAGGAAAAGCATTTGCAACACCCACCTGTCCTTTGCAAACTATAAGACCAATATGACTGCCCTCCAATGTCCTGATGGATCTATCACATCCTCTAGAAAGGCAATGGAGAAGATTATCTATGACTTCGACTCAGACCTTTTTGATAACCGTTTCCACCTGTCCACATACCAAATTCCGCAGGATGGATATGTTGTTCCCAATGTTCTCCCTTCTGAAATCCAACATGCCATTTCATTGGTAAAGAAGGGGAACAGCATCAGGCCCAGACAAAGTCAGACCTGAACACCAGAAGAATCTGCTGTCAGTACTCATCAATAAACTGGCTTGGCTCTTCACATGCTACCTGTCTGAATGCAAGGTGCCCTCCCAATGGAAAACCAGCAGGACAGTTCTACTGTTCAAGAAGGGAGACATTCAGGACATTGGCGACTATTACCCCATCTACCTGTTGTCCATCATCTACAAGCTGTTCACTCGAGTCATCCTGAACAGGATTGGCAGAATATTAGATGAAGGACAACCATGTGAGCAAGCTGGCTTCCGAAAAGGATTCAGCACAATCAACCATGTCCACCACGGTAACCAAGCTCATTGAGGTTTGTAGGGAGTTCAAGACGCCGCTCTATCTCACGTTCATTGATTTAAAGAAAGCCTTTGATTCTGTGGAGACTGAAGCAGTCATCGAAGCCCTAGCCAAACAGGGTGATCAAACCCAATACATCAAGATCCTTCATGAGCTCTATTATGGATTCTACCACCAGGATATCACCATTCTACAAGGAAGTGATCATTGATGCCAAAAAGAGGGGTTAGTCAGGGTGATACCATTTCACCAAAATTCTTCAGTGACACCCTCGAGAACATCATGGACAATTAGAATGGATGGAATGGGAGTGAAGATAGAGGGTCGGCGACTACACCACCTCCACTTCACTGATGACATCGTTCTAATAACACCAAACATTAGCCAAGTGGCACAAAAGCTGGTTGACTTTGACCGAGAATGTGGAAAGATAGGTCTACAGCTGAATCTCAACAAAACTATGTTCATGAAAAATGAACATAGTTCCAGAGGCCCCATTCACTTTCAATTTAACAAACATTTCTGAATGCAGCAGTTATGTGTACCTAGGTCGAGAAGTCAACATGGTGAATGACCTAAAACCTGAGCTGCGCGGGAGGAAGAGAGCAGCATGGGATGCCTTCAAAAGCATCGAAGAAATAGCTAAAAGGACAAAGAACCTCCGGCTCTTGCACAACTCTTCGACTCCACCGTTCTCCCTGTGTTAATATATGCCTCAGAGACCTGGGCCCTACGAAAGCAGGATAAGAATGCTATTCAGGTCTCCCAAAGAGGAACAGAAAGAACTATGCTTTGAATATCATGCCTCACTCAAGTGAAAGAAGGAATCTGGAGTTCCGACCTGTGTCGCCGTTCCAGAGTCAGGGGCGCTGTCACATTTGCCAAGGCATCGAAAATCGGATGGGCTGGACATGTAATTCTATTTGGAGACAACCGCTGGACTAGAGCCATTACTGATTGGATCCCACGGGGTGTCAAAAGATCACATGCCCGCCCACCTACAATATGGTAAGATTTCGTCAAGACTCTGAATGAACGGTTTGAGGCTCTTTGTATTCCTGAAGCAAGCAGATGCCATTGGGCTACACTGGCACGTGATAGGATCAAATGGAAATGTTACTGGCACCCGTTCGAGGAAAATGATGAACAACGGGATATTAGTGATCTAGTGAAATATATATACATAGCTCCTGGCCGAGTCCAACATTGCTCCAAGGGGTTTACTCTCATGGGCGGGGAGAGACCACGCTGGCCAGACTCAGAGTGGAGTTTTGGGCCCTGCCCTTTCCTCCGCCTCCATGCCTGTTGCCCCATAAGTGAGAGACCCACCCATGCCAGACTCAGCTAATTTGCAACCCCGGAAGAGATCCAGATCCATTCACTTCAGACCCACAGCTGCGCTGCTTGGTCAACCCAAGGAGCTGACCTCCGGGCAAAGGGGGCTCAGCCAGGCCCCTGGCCGAGTCTATCATTGCTCCAAGGGTTTGCTCTCATGGGTCGGGGAGAGACCACGCTGGCTGGACTCGGAGTGGAGTTTTGGGCCCTGCCCTTTCCTCTGCCTCCATGCCAGTTGCCCCGGAGAGAGAGAGACCCACCCACGCCAGACCCACGGCTCCCTTGGCTTCACGGCCGCGCAATATTCTTAGAGAATGCTGATTTTAGGATAAGGTTCTTCCCCAAATCGTTTCACATTTATACATTGTATACAGTTCTAGACAGGTTCTAACTGACACCAGTAAGCCTAGGAAGAAGCCAGAACAAACCACACATCATGCAGTCAGTCATTCTCAACATCCAGACTCCATAGTTCCTTAGAGCTCCATCCAAGAGAAAACCTGATCTTCCCCCTTCAAATTTCACCAGTAAATGCTCTAGATGAGAACCTTCTTCTGAGACTATACCACCTACACGGCAAACCCTGGCAAGCTACCCGTGTTTTATTTACTTGTTAAGCCAAAACTAGTAATAATTATGGACCTCAGTTCCGTGACCTGAAGAATGGTTTTGGGCTCCTCCTGTCCCTGGAGCAAGCATATGCCCTTGGGTTACACTTGCTTGTGACAGGACTAATGGAGATGTTACCAGTGCCCACTCGAGGCAAATCGATGAACAATGGGAAGACAGTGATACAGACAGTGAGTGATATTTATACATATTATGATATATATACATATTATGATACCAATATACCAGGTCAGGCAAAACGTGGATCAGGAGATCTTATCAAAGGTGAAAATTATAACAATTACAACAAACATGTGAGAGTCGAGGTTCTGTATGACAGAAAAGGGAAAAATGTGCCAATAATTGTCAAAAGTGCTATTACCCACATAGAACTGATCATTAAATACAGGCAAAAAGATACTCATGATAACCTCTAAGTATATATAATATAATCCACAAATTGTAAGAGAAGGAGGAGAGAGAGAAAGAGAATGAAAGAGAAAGAGAGAAAAGAGATAAATAACCTTCCATAGAGGCAGGCTAGGGAAAGCGGGAGGGAATTGGTGTCATTGGTGTTGGGAAATGGGCACTGGTGGAGGGATGGGTGCTGGGACACTGTATGGCCAAAAACCCAAACATGAACATTTTTGTAATTGTTTATCTCATGGTGGTAAAATAAAATATATTAAAAAATATCAATGTGAAACACATAGCCCCAAGAGGTTGGGAAATACCATCCTATTAATCTACCCTACAATTTTTAAATCGATAAGAAGTGTTTGGGCTCATGTTTCCAATCTCCAGTGACATTTGACTCCCTAATGGATGATGAACCATAGCCCCTCAATCTACTGCTGGATGAAGGCCTAATTGTTACCCACTCTATGTCCTGCACAATGCTTTTCACATTAGCACTTCATTCTAGTTCCATCTCTTTCATCCCAGAGTTCCTGTGCTCAGTTCTAATGACTGTAACAGCCTCTTAAGTAATTTCCTCCAGTCCAAACTTTACACCTTAACCTAGTTCTACAGTGCAGCAAGAACAGTCTTCTGAATACTGCTTGTATAATACTATAATTTGATCCAGCAGTGTATAATTTAATCCCAAATGATTACAAGACTATTACTTAGTCAGAGGTTTCCAAGCATATTTGGTCTATATCCCACTTAAAAAAAATAAATCACTCAGGACTCCTTGGAAATTGTCTGTCTTTAAGCAGATAGAGAGCATCTGAGGGGTTCTCCCACCCAACCAACCTGCACTGTCCCATGTCCTCCAGAGAATGGTACTAACCCACTTTACAAGACAAACTTGGATCATCCAAAGAACTTGCAATTATGAAAGAGGCATGATAATGGACAAAGACTCTCCTTAATTATCCCTTTATAGATCACAGTTTAACTCTTAAAAGAAACATAAAATATTCCCATATCTTTAAAAACAAAAATTTCAATAACAACTGAGCCCAATAATCTAGCTACAGCAGCATGCTATAGATTGAACACAGCAACTCTGGTGTGAGACATAACTAAGTTGGAATCCTAATACCATCAAGAGACATGCAACCCAGGGTTAACTGCAGCATTATTTACAATAGCCAAGAATTGAAAATAAACCAAGAGTCTTTCAATAGATAAGTGGATTAAAACAACTTCAGCATAGCACATTCAGTCTCAATTTCTGAAAATATAGTTGGGGTTAATTCTCCAATTTCCAAAAAATATAATCACTTCACTTGTATCACTTGTCTTCCCTGTTGTTCATCAATTTGCTCAAGCAGGCACCAGTAATGTCTCCATTTGTCCCTATCACAAGCAGGTGTAGCCCAAGGGCATCTGCTCGCTCCAGGAACTTGAAGAACCTCAAACCATTCCTTCAGGTCATGGGAATGAGGTCTATAATTGTTACTGGTTTTTGGCATATTAAATACATAACGGGTAGCTTGCCAGGCTCTGCCGTGACCCAAAATATAAAATGGGGATAATTCCTCATAGAAAATATTTATGGTTAAAGAAGAGTTGGTAAAAAAAAATAGCCAGGTACATTTTTCTGTCATGTAGTAAGTACTCAATAATACCAGATATTATCATATCATTATCACTGAAGTGGCAATTGAATATGAGTTCAGACATTGGACATGTTTTTGGTCAAATGAAAATTGCACATCAAGTTTTTTCTTTATTATATCTTTCCTTCTTTCCTTTCAAAATACATTTCGACTATAAAACTAGCTAAAACACTGATGGTACTGTTTCATTGGTTCCCTGTGTGATTCCTTGAGAGTAATTGTTTATGAAGAACAGAACTTAGAGAAGTCAAAGAAATTACTTATGTCTTGTTCAAGGTCACATAGCATGGATGGGAGGTCCAGACTAGGGCCATCATCTGGCTAAAAAACACTGAGTTTGTGTCTCCTATTGCTCAAGCATTGTCAATATTCATTTTTTATCAAGGAACATGCAAGCAAAGGCAGCTTTCAAAAGGAATTTTTTTACTAATTTGCCAAAAACATAAATAATATGCATTCTATCAATAAAAGAGTGATGAAATGAATTATGGTATATACAATTCAATAAGAAAATGACTGAATAAGTTATGGTGTATACAATCCAATAGTTTAGAGCCAGTAGCAGTGCTGCTACTGGCTTTCCCTGTGCCAAGCTGATTACGAGGCACCCAGGAGGGAAGGCGGGTTCTAGGCCCTTGACCCCACCCCAGCAGAGCCTCGAAAGAAGCCAGAGGAACCCCACACCATGAGGCCTGCCATTTTCCACACCCAGACTCCCCACTCATCAGAACTCCACCCAGCAGATGAGCTGATCACCAGCCGTCAATAAATCTCGTTCATCAATAAATGAACAAGTGAGAGGCCACTACAAGAGTATGCCACCTGCATGGCAAAGCCTGGCAAGCTACCCTTGTAGTATTTGATATGTCAAATACTAGTAACAATTATATACCTCATTCCCATGACCTGATGGAATGGTTTGAGGCTCTTTATGTTCCTGGAGTGAGCAGATGCCCTTGGGCTACACTAGCATGTGCAGGATGTACGGAGATTTTACTGGTGCCCTCTTGAGCAAATCGATGAGCAATAGGAAGATAAGTGATACAAGTGATACAAGTGACAATCCAATAGAAGAGTGATTGAACAAATTATAGTGCCTACAGTCCAATAAGAGAATGGTCATATAAATGATGGTGTATCTAAACCATATGTAGCCACTAAGAGACATGTATGTTTTTATGTGAGGATGTTCTTGGTCTATTAAGTCTTAAAAAAATCCTTTTAAATAAAATTGTTAAATGAAAGCAATCCAGAGGAAAGTGAGACAGAGGGACAAAAAATTTAACCTGAATCTGTTCATGATGCCTACTCAGATTTCTTAGCAAACTGAAAAACTTTTTATAGCCAAACCATATTCCAGTGAAGTAGAGACAAGTGGTTAAAAGCACAAAAATTTCAGGTTCATCTCTCATAACCATGACTTCCCATCTGTGACTTTGGCCAAGTTATTTATTTATAAACCACAGTATCCTCAACCATAAAATGATGATAACAGAATTCTTCCTCATATGGATTACAGCCCTGATCAAATGAGACACTGTAAAGAAAGTAGAGGTACAGAGAAGGTACTCAATAAGTTGTGACTATTTTGTTGATATAAAAACACTAATTCAAACAGATATATGCATTCCAAACCACTCTAGCATTATTATAATAGACCAGATTTAGAGAAAGATAATTTAAGTGTCTATCAATAGATGAATGGGTAAAGGCCATATAGTATTCTTAGAATTCATGGGATATGTGATATAGATGGAATATGATACCACTATGGAAAACATAAATGTTGTGGCCCAGTATATGTCTCACAACAAAACATATGTCTTGCTTGCCCAGCACTGAAAACTAAGTAAAACCCTCCCATTTCAACAACAACAACAAAAACTGTCAATTGAAGTTGAAAAGGGCAATGAAGTCCTTGGGGAAGGCATGGAGGAAGACTGGTGATAGGTATGCTGTTTGAATTTGTAAACAAAAATCAATTATTAACAGTATTATAATCCACAATCACTTGATCACTTGACATCCTGTTATTTGTCGATTTGCTCCAGCCGGCACCAGTAATATTTCCATTTGACCCTATCACATGCCAGTGTAGCCCAATGGCATCTGGTTGCTTCAGGAATACAAAGAGCCTCAAACCATTCGTTCAGGGTCTGGACGAAGAAGTCTGACCATCTTGTAGGTTGGCGGCCATGTGATCTTTTGACATCCCATGGGATCCAGCCGGTAACGACTCTAGTCCAGATCTCCAAATCACATTACATGTCCAGCCCATCTGATTTTTATGCCTTGGCAAATGAGACAGTGCCCCCTGACTCTGGAACAGTGATGGAGGTCGGAGCTCCGGATTCCTTCTTTCACTTGAGTGAGACATGATATTTCCAGCAAAGCTCTTTCGATTCATCTTTGGGAGACCCAAATAGCACTCTCATCCTGCTTTCATAGGGCCCAGGTCTCTGAGGTGTATGTTAATGCAGGGAGAATGGTGGAGTTGAAGAGATGTGCCCAGAGCTGGAGGTTCTTTGTCTTTTTAGCTATTTCTTTGATGCTTTTTGAAGGCATTCCATGCTGCTCTCTTCCTCCTGCGCAGCTCAGGTTTTAGGTTGTTCATCATGTTGGCTTCTCAACCTAGGTACACATAACTGCTGCATTCAGAGATGTTTGTTCCATTGAGAGTGAATGGGGCCTCAATACTCATCTGATAGGGGGTGAATATCCAGGATATATCAGGCACTGGTAGAGCTTTACAAGAAGAAAACAACCCCATCAAAGAATGGGGAGAAAAAATGAACAGAAACTTCAGCAAGGGAAGAAATTTGAGTGGCCAAAAAACATATGAAAAAATGCTCATCATCACTAATCATCAGAGAGATGCAAATCAAAACAACAATGAGATACCACTTTACACCACAGAGACTGGCACATATCCAAAAGAGCAAGAACAACAAGTGCTGGCGTGGATGTGGGGAAAAGGGGACACTCATCCATTGTTGGTGGGAATGCCGGCTGGTACAGCCTTTCTGGAAAACAATATGGACATTCCCTCCAAAGACTAGAAATTGAACTCCCATTTGACCCAGCCATACCACTCCTGGGAATCTACTCTGGGAAACCAAAAATACGCAGCGGAAACACCATCCCTACTTTTATGTTCATAGTAGCATTATTCACAATAGCCAGAATCTGGAAGCAACCAGAGTGCCTGAAAATTGATGACTGGATAAAGAAGCTTTGGTACATCTACACAATGGAATACTATGCAGCTGTTAGGAAAAATGAAGTTATAAAATTTGCCTATAAATGGATGGACATGGAGAAGATTATGTTGAGCGAAATTAGCCAGAAGGAGGAGAGACAGATTCAGAATGACTGCATTTATTTGCATAGCATATTATATATATATATATATTATTATACCAATATCCAAGGTCAGGTGAAACATATATCAGGAGGTCTTGTCAAAGGTGAAAATTGTGGGAGTCAGAGGCTAGGTAAGACAGAAAATGGAACAGTGTGCTAACAATTGTCGAGGGTACTAATGCCAACCTAGAACTGAGCATTAAATACAGGCAAAAAGGATACACATGACAACCCTTTAATGTATGTTCTGTAATCCATAGTCTGGAAGGGAAGGAAAAGAGAAAGAGAGAGAAAGGAAAAGAAATAAAGAACCTGCCATGGAGGAGGGCTGGGGAGGGGGGGGGGGAGGGAACCGGGGACGTTGGTGGTGGGAGATGGGCACTGGTGGAGGGGATGGTTGCTGGAGCACTGTATGACCAAAATCCAAATATGAACTTTTTAATTGTATATCTTTGTAATTGTAAAAATAAAAAATTAAAAAAAAAAGAAATTAAAAAAAATAAAAGAGAGTGAATGGGGCCTCTGGAACTGGTTCATTTTTCATGAACATAGTTTTGTTGAGATTCAGCTGTAGACTTATCTTTCCACATTCTCGGTCGAAGTCAGTCAGCATTTGTGCCACTTGGCTAATGTTTGGTATTATTAGAACGATGTCATCAGCGAAGTGGAGGTGGTTTAGTTGTCGACTGTCTCTCTTCACTCCCATTCTGTACCATTCTAATTGTTTTCAAGGGTGCACTGAAGAGTTTTGCTGAAACTCTATAATCCACAATCATCAATAAAATTTTTAAAATAGATGTTACTTGAGATACAACAGGTTGGCATTCAGCTCTCCCTAGCCCAGTTGACCATGGCTCCCAGGGTTGGGGGTTTGGGGGCCCATCCTCCCGGAGCCAATGAGACTCACCCCACGCCCCATACCCTCTCAACACCCCAACCACCTCCGACCGCCCGAATCACCGGACGATACGAGTTCAGAGCGTGGAGTGGCATCAATTGGTTGGGGGGCTACCCCTCCCCTCTCCCTCCTCTTGTCCCAGCGCCCCGGCGTACGCCCCCGGGCCACCCCCCCCCGCGCCCCGCAGCCCCCAAGATGAGGGGGAGAGCGGCATTCAGCTCTCCCCCCCAACCAAAAACCCAAGGCTCCCAGGAGGACAGATGGGTTTTGGGTGTTGGCCCATCGCCTCCAGGGGCCCCTGGAAGCAGCCGGATGAGACTTCGCCCCACCACAATAGCACGCCATTTTTGCTGTACAGATGCAGTCCATCAAACTAGTAGAACCAATCATGTCCTAGAACATACTACATTCCACGAAGTGTAGGAAGGAGAGAGAGATAGAGAGAATGAGAGAAAGAAGATACAGAACCTGCCATGGAGGTGGGCTGGGGGAGGCAGGAGGGAGGTGGGGACATAGGTGATGGGAGATGTGCATGGGTGGATGGATGGGTGTTGAAACACTGTAGAACCAAAACTCAAGCATGGGTGAGTTTGTAACTGTATGTCTAAAGGTTGTGTAATAAAATAATAATAATAAAATAGATGTTACTGATGGCCAGATACATAGAACAGTGGGTAAGGCATTTGCCTTGTGTGT
>JAJIBD010035937.1:0-26004 GCA_021461705.1 Cryptotis parvus
AAGCGAGTACCTCATTGGCCAGGCCCTTACAGCCAATCGAGAACTCGTCCGCCAGCGGGCCCTGAACCCCCAGCCTCTTCATATCCCTGTCACTGCCAAGGGACCCGGAGCCCTGTCGGATAAAGATGGGGCCATGCCTACTGCAAGGCATCATGGGCGGGGGAATAACCTCAGGGTAAATGAAGTAGGGGTTGTGTGAGTCAAGAAGTGAGAAGGACAAAATGGAAGATGAGGGATGAAGCCAGCCCCAGTGCTCACAAGAAGAGTGGGTATTCCTGGGACCCCCACCCCCAAGTCCCAAATGACCACAGGCAGGAACAGAAAGGGAGAGATCACTCCACAGGACCATGCCTGGGAGACTCTCCCATCAGCTCCCAGCATCTCGCTGACTCACACACACACCCACACACACACACACACACACACACACACACACCAGAACCTCTACGGGACACTTCCTTCTTGGCCTTCTCTCCTCACCCTACCTCTGTCTGGTTCGCCCACCCTCCCCCCTACACATGCCCCTTCCAGGCCACCCCTGAGCCACATTCCCAACCTGGAATGAGGAACCGTGTGAGTGGAGGCAATGAGACCCAGTGGGCTACCTCCCCCAGAGGGCTTCACCCAGGAGAGGGAGGGGTGGGTTTGTGCATACTGGGAAGGGGCGACAGTGAGTCATCCACAACTTTATTATCCACCAGGTTTTGATTTGTACAATCTTAGCGCTTGAAATCCACAACGGAAAGGCCACAGTGTGATGTACCCGATTGACAGAGACCTGTCACCCTTAAGCTCGCGTTCCCAGGACACGCAGTCTCCTGGTGCCCTGTGTACCCAGGATCACACCCACAGAAATAGCCCTCCCCACCCCCAGGTCTTGCTAGATAGACTCAAGCTAAACCCCTTTTCCCAGGGCTGAGGCACCCCAGAACCTCCAGACACATTTCATGATGGGGGAGATGCCACCACAGCCCGGGGGGCTGCATCTCCAGGTACTCCTCCCAACCAGTGGACGCTGAGCAGAGCACCAAAGGGGGGCTCAGGAGTGACGGCCCTTGTGCGCCTGTCAGAGCCACTGGACAACGGTTCAGCCTGACACCCTCTTGTCTGCTCTGGGTGCCAGCATGTAGGTGTGAGTGCGTCCGTGCGCCTGAGTGTGGTGTGTGTGCAAGCCACAGTTGCTAGCAGAGGTTCTAATTAGAGAAACAAGAACATTCAGTGTTAAGTTTAATTTTAGAGATTAATTTTTTTCTGCTTTCTCTGGCAATCAATAAAGCTACCAAGAAAATAGACCAAAGGACTTGCTTTCTCTCTAAGTCTGCGTTTGTGGAAAGTGAGGCTGGCTGTGTAAAGGGACCTAGAAGCGAAAAGGTCAAAACAGGCCAAAAAAAAAAAAAACACCAAAAAAAAAAAACGACCTGGGTCCCCCTTTCCCTGTCTCTGGAGCAGCCCAGGCTGCCTCAAGCCCCACACTTGTACCTCACAAATCAGTACCTCACAGTTCAGAGGAAAGAGGGGTGCTCTGGCTGCTAGCCCCTCCAGGAGCAGAGACTGGGATCCAGGCAGGTTCAGTACAAGCAGCAGGTAGGGGTACTGCTGCCTAGGGAAACCAATGGGGCACTGTCCCCTCGGCCCATGCCTCCCCTTCTGTGGCCAGGGGCCACCTCTCTCCCTCTCTCGGCTCAGCCATCTCCGTGCAGAAAGCCCAGTGCTGGAGGGCCACAGGCTTGCAGTCTCCCCCAGCTGCACCTTCCACATTCCCTCTGAAAGAGGAGAAGGAAGGAAGGGAAGTGGGGGAACGTTGCAGAGGTGAGGGGCAACTGCTCAGCATGGGTGGGGTGTGGCGTTGGTAGCCCCAAGACTAGCCTGCTGGGAAAGTCAGCTCCATCCCTGGGCGCTGAATCTGCCAACAGGGGGTTGTGACGGGGGAACTGCAGCCAGGGAAGCCGGGAGGGAGGCGGCGGTTCAGACATGCACACGGAAGTACATCAGGTGAGAGCGGCGGCCGAGAGGAA
This sequence comes from Cryptotis parvus, assembly GCA_021461705.1. Taxonomy (NCBI): domain Eukaryota; kingdom Metazoa; phylum Chordata; class Mammalia; order Eulipotyphla; family Soricidae; genus Cryptotis; species Cryptotis parvus. Next base: position 2,016 of record JAJIBD010035937.1, read on the forward strand.
CAGGGCCAGGGGTGGGGTGGGAGGAGGTGACAGGAAGGCCCCTTTGGAGAAGTTGGAGCGTACAGCCCCTGGATCAGGGAGGATGGGGCATCAGGCAAGACCGAGAAGCCCTGTCGCGGCAGCTGGCCTCAGAAACGAGGGGATCCCAGCTGGGGCCCCCAAATCCTCAGCCCTGCGCTCCTCCCAAGTCTCAGGGATGCAGGAAATGCCCGCGGACATTCCCACCTCGAGAAGCCCTTTCGTTCCACCCCCCACTCCCGCCTGGTTTCCAAATTCCCTCTTGTCACCCAGGAACATCTGCCACTTGTCCCCCCTACCACCCCCTGGCCTATCATCCACCCCTCAGCCCTCCTAGGTGAGGTGCGCGTGGTGCGTCCAGGAGGGGGTCGAGGGCCTCTTTACAGAAAGGACTCAGGTACACAGCTCCCACTCTCCCCTTTTGCCTAGCTCCTCCGCCTCTGCCTGCCACAGCGCTGTGAGCCAGCGGGGAGCCAGGGGCGGGGAGAGAGGTGCGCGGTGAGCGGTCCCTGCAGGACCGGGCTCCCCAGGGACCCAGGGAGATCAACAACAACCGAGGGAGGGGCAGGGAAGGACAGCCCCGGCAGCGCCAAGGCGAGGAGAGCAACCTTTGGGAGTTTTGAGATGAAGACCCGTGGGCTGGAGCCGCTTAGAAGCCGGCCCTGCCCATGGCCAAAGCGCCGCCCGCTCCCTGGGTAGAAAGACGGAGGGCGGCAGAGGGAGAAACGTCTCCCGGGTCCCGTCCCTCTGCCCCTCAATCTCCCGTCGGGGGTCTGTGACTGCAGATGAGGCCCCGCGCGGATCCCCACAAAGCCCAGTAGCCACATAACAGTCCGTAGTAGATAGGTTGAATGTGTGTGTGTGTGTGTGTGTGTGTGTGTGAGGAAGGGGAGGGCGGTCCCCGGAGGGGGACACAGGGAAGGGCTGGAAGTGACCATCTGCTGGGATGGGGTTCTTGGAAGCTCTGACCCTCCCCACCCATCCGTCTATGTACAGGAAAGCGGGGGGGGGGGTGTCTCCGCCCCATTCGAGTCAGTCCCCTGCACTCTTGCCTCACCGGCCCCTCCTTCCCAGCCTGGGTCCCAGCGACTCCCCCTGCTACGCAGGGGGCACAGTCGGCAGGGGCGAGAGGCGCGTGGGGATCGGACTGGGGCGGGGTGGAGATGGGGGTCTCGTGGTCACAGTGAGGTCTCTACGCAGGAGCCGTGATGTGCAGCGGCCGGTGACTGTGGCCCAGGCATCCTCCTGCCGGTGCACGATGAGCACGGGGAAATAGAGGGCATCGTGGTAGGGCGGCGGCGGCCCGGCTCCCTCCTCAATCGCCGTTGTCGTCGTCGTCGCCCATGCTGGCCTGGCTGGACAGGCGCGTCTGCTCCGTGGGGCAGCTCGCCTCGTTGACGCTCCGCCTGGCTGCGCCACAGGCAGCTGCGCCGCGAGCCGTAGAGGCGGCCCAGCGAGAGCGGCTGCCCGCGCAGCCCGGGCCGCCACCGGGCCCCGCGCCCGGCCCGGGCTGGCGCAGATGCTCAGGGCGCTGCGCGAGAAGATGGACGAGCTGCTGACCGCGCGCTGACAGTGCTCGCAGCCGCGCGCGCCGTTAGCGGGTCACGCCGCGCCGCTCCGGGGCCGCCGTAGCCGCGTACGTGGGCGCGTAGCCCCCGCCGCGCCTCTCGAGCAGCGCCCGCTCAGCCCGCCAGGTCCATGAGCACCGCCTCCGAGTAGCTGGGCACCAGCTGTTGGTTGGAGCGGATGTGCCTCGAGCTCCGTGCTGTCCACCGTGTTGAACCGCGGCAGGCGGTGTGTGAGCGGGGGCAGCAGCTCGTCGCTGGGGCTCAGGCCGCCGCCCGCGCTGCTGGCCGAGCCGGGGCCCTCCAAGCCGAAGAGCTTCTCGACGTGGTAGTGCGCGTAGGCCGTGCGGTACTCGGCCAACACAGCGCGCAGCGCCGACAGCGTGAGCAGCGCCGCGGCCCAGAAGGCCGACGAGCAGGCGTACCAGGGGGCCGTGCGGGTCCGAAAGGCCACCATGAACTCGCGGAAGTCCACGCTCTTGAGGTGCATGCCCGCGCGCCTCCATGTAGTCGTCCAGGCCCCTCGTTTCGGCGAAGCGGCTGGCAACAGGTAGGCGTTCTCGGCTCCACGCTGGCGAAGCTGAAGCACTTGGTGAAGCGCAGCCTCGTGGCCGGCGCGCCTCCAGCCCCACCAGCGCCTTTGGACACGCCGCGCACGCCACAGCGGCGTAGTCGAACCTCAGCCTCGCCACGTGGGTGTTGACGCGCTCGTGGTAGACCTGGAGCGCGGGAAGGCAGCAGGAGTCGCTTCTGGCTGCTCTCCGCGCCCCCCGAGGCCCCCCCATCGCTGAGCTGCTTTGCCTGACCCAAGCCCTACGCCTATTCCAAGCTCTGGCCTAGATGGGGAGCAGCGGTCACCTGGCTTATGGGGAGAAACTGAGGCCGGCAGCTCTATCAGGGGACTTAGATGTGCTGGCGGGCTGAGACCTCCTCCCCCACCTATGGTTGACTTATGTTTCTTGAGGGGTCAGTGCTGGCCACAAGCTTGCCTTGCCCCTTTCCCCACCCCCTCCCCCACCCCCACCAACGTTGGCCCTCATCCCTACAAGCTGCTTGTCCTACCCTCCCTTTTCCAAATGCGTCTTCAAATGGGGCCCTCCCGAGGGCCCCAAGCAATAGTACAGCAGGCAGGGCTCTTGCTTGGGACTTTGTAAACCCAGGTTCAATCGCCAGCATCCCATATGGTCTCCTAAGCACCACCAGGAATAGCCCCCTGAACATCACTAGGTGCGCCCAGAAACCAATGGGCCCTGCCGGATGCCTTCATCTCTGAACTCCCCGCCCTGCCGTAGGCATCACCCAGCCCTTCTACCTAATTCCCACTGGCCCCAGGATTCCTTTTCCAGCTCCAGACTGTGACAGAGGTCACCCTCATCCAGAATACCTCACCTCCTCTTGCCGGGTTCCAGGAAATCTGACCTTGACAAGTTCAGGAAGGGCTGATGCATACCAGCCCCCCAGACACACACACACACACTTCCTGTGGGGCTCCTCCTACCTTAAAGCCAGGCTGAGCCCCCTTCTCTGGGAGCCTTGAGGGTGGGCCCAGGGACCTGAGTTTGGTGCCAATACCCTCACTTAGAAGCTACATACCTTGGGCATGTCCCTGAGCTTAGATCTCCTTACTGAGGCCACTTCACCAGACAGGTGAGATCACAGTGCGAGGCAGGCCTGTGAAGCCGCCTCCACCCGGTAACCCTGGAGCCCAGCTGAGGGGGTCTCGAATCCCAGCTCCACTCAGGGCATTTCCCTCAACTCTTCACACCTCCAAGAGGGGGATAAAGTTCCCTACCTCAGGGGCTGTGAAAGTTACATAAAACTCAGGAGTAGGGGGCCGAAGCGATAGCCCAGCTGGTAGGGCGCTTGCTTTGCACGCGGCCGGTGTGCCGCCTGGGTTCGATCCCCCGCGCCCCATATGGTCCCCAAGCACCGCCAGGAGTAATTCCTGAGTGCAGAGCCAGGAGTAACCCCTGAGCATCGCCGGGTGTGACCCAAAAAAAGCAAAAAAAAAAAAAAAAAAAAACTCAGGAGTAAAGGACCCGGCTATAAATGGCAGCTAGTTCTAGCTGTCAGTTTGCTGGGGCGCTACCCACTGGCCCTCACTGCTGCCTGTGTCATCTCGCCAAGGGCTGGGGAGGCTCCCAGCACCCGCCTCCCCGCTGGACTGGCCTGTGCTCCCCTCACCTGGGTGGTGGTGTAGGCGTCTCGCTATGTACCGGGTGACCTGGCGGGTGCGCCGCACATAGTGGTAGCTGATGGCCTTCCACCAGATGCAGGGCGTGGCTTGCTGTCATCCGCCCCCTCCCGCTCCCGCACACTGCTCACATCCACACGGTGCTGTAGCTCATGGCGGGCTTGGCAGTGCCAACACTCCACCAGGTAGACGGCGTGACAGCATGAGCAGGAAAGCCAGGGGATGTAGGCGTAGCCGTTGGAGCAGGGGCTGTCGTGGTACATGAGGCTGTTGCCCTGGTAGGCGCTGCTGAAGGTGAGGCGGGTCACCGTGGTGGCGTGGCACCAGGCCACGGCCCCCAGGCAGCCGTACATGAGCAGCGAGAGCAGCAGGCACTTCCAGTGGGACTCACGGCAGAGGACTTGGTGAAGGAGGGCTGGACGGGCCGCTGCTGCTCAGAAGGGGCGGAGAGGAGTGCAGAGGGGGAAGGAGTGCCAGGAGTGGCACAGAGACGAATGCAGGGAGGGAGAGCAGGGCCGGTGCCAGGGAAGACAGGCAGAGAGCGGCAGGGAGGAGCAGTGATCAACCACAGAGTGAGGGGACGAGGAAGGGAATAGTAGAAGGCCAATAGGAGTGTGTGCAGAGAGAGAGAGAGAGAAAGCCGCAGGAAGCAGGGAATCAGAGAACCAGAGATGGGGGGCCAAAAGACAGATGGGAGAGGGTGGTGCCCAGTGTCAAGACAAACGGCCATGGAACAGGAGAGGGATGGACAGGGTGGGAGAGGGGAGGACAGACAGACAGGCATCAGCCAAGGCAGGTCTCCAGCCCTTATAGAAAGTGGGAGGCGGGAGCTCTGACATCACCTGCCCACATAGGGGGAGAACCTCTGGGCCTCCAGGCTCCTTCAGCCCTGAATGCTGGAGAAGCCTCCCTCTAACCCATCCACTCTCTCGGCCTGGCAGCCTCCTTTTGAAGGGGGCCCCCAGGAAACCCCACTTCTGGTTCATTCCCACACCCTGAATTCCCAGCCTTCCCTCTGGCCCCTACCATCCTGAGCAGAAGGCGCCCAGGAGGAGCTAGCGGGAAGGGCAGAGCCCCGAGCTGGAGAGAGGCAGCTGAGGAGGAAGCTGGCCCAGCCTTTGTCAAGACAAATCCATGTGTGGTACACCCGGGAGGGGCGGGGTGGGGGCTGTGACAGCATCCGCCATGCTCTGTCCCACAACCGCACCCTCAGATGTTTACATGGCTGGCTGCCCCCTCCCCACGATTCTGGGTGCTCGTGAGGGCAAAAGTCTTATTTTCTTGGCAGCCCAGGTGCCCACCTCAGTTGGCTCCAGCAGCCACTGAACACGCTGAGTATGGAGTTGGATTCTGGGGGTGGCCTGCACTTTTCACGCTCTACCTCCCTGCTGTCCAGCCTTCTGGACCCTCGGGCCTCTCTTCCTGCTTATTTTCTCGGTTTTCCAGGTCCGACCTGGAGGCCAGCCAGGGAAGGGAGGGGAACGGTGAGAGGTCACCCACCCAGAAGCTGGTGTGAAATCAGAGGGTCTGTGGGTACCATCTGATGGGCAGGCAATGAGTGACCACACTCACTCGGGACCACGTTGCTTTCCCGAGCCTTGTCCTCAGGCGGGGAGTGCAGCTGCGCACCTCTGGGCCACCGGGGTGCATAGGAGAACCTGTCGAGACCTCACCCTGCCTTCCTGCCGCCTCTGCGCCTCCTGCCCCAGTGCAGGGTGCAAAAGTGTGCGCATTAGGGCTGGGGGTCCTGGAACTTCCTCAAATTCTTTGTCTTCTCGCCTCGGTTATTATACTATTCTGAAAGATTCCAGGCGGGGGCGCGGAAGGAGGCTGCATAGATCTTGGGGTAGGTAACAGGTGAACCCCCCTCGACACTCCGGGTGACCCCAGGGGGCGTAGCCTCTGCCCCTACTTGACCTTCTTAGGAACCCAGCTCAGATATCTAAGTCCGGTCTTCTGGTGTGGTCCTCGCCTGCCTCCCCGGTCCCCCTCCCAGCTGCCCCCTCCCGGCCTTCAAGACAGCCCAGTCCCCCTCGGCCAGCCGGACTGCCAGCCACGCGGCCCACCGCCCTCCGCCCGGGGTCGGGAGGCTCCGCCCAAGCACCTCCCCTGCCCGGGACCCCCCGAGCCCCGCCCCGGCGCGGCCCTTCCCCGCCACCGCGGACAGCTCCGGCCGCCGGGTGGGGCAGCGGCGCGGGACTGCGGCTGCGGCGGCTCCGGGTGCCGGGGCGCCGGCCGCGCTGCGGCGGAACCGGCAGGGGATGGGGGCCAGGCTGCGGCCGCGCCGGGGAAGGGGCGTCGCTCGCGGGCTCACCTCCTCTCGGGCCGGGCCCTCGTCCGCCGCCGCCGCCGTGGGCTCCTCCGGGACCCCGGGGCCGCCGCCACCGCCGCCGCCGCCGCCGGCGCTCTCTCCCGCGGCCGAGCCAGGGGACATGGCGTAGAGGGGCGCGTCGAGCTCAGGGCCTCCCGGGGCTGCCGGGGGCCGGGGGCATCCTGCGCGGGCCCTGGGGAGGGGCGGGAAGGGGCGGGGCCCTCGCTGCTCCCCCACCCCCCGCCGGGGGGGGGGGGCCTGGAAAGGGCACCGCGAGGGTGGTCGGGGCTAGGGGCTGGGGGTGGGGAGGCGGGCTGGGGGGCCGGGCCGGGGGCCAGGGCCGGGGCGGGTGTCACCTTGAGGCCCTCGCGGCGCCGCTCCGCCTCCCGCCCGCTCCCGCCGCCGCCTTTGTCTGAGCCGAGCCGGAGCCAGCGCGCCCCCTCTTCCTCCCAGCGCCGGAGCCCCCCCCGGCCCCCAAACTCCGCCTTCCCCCAAGCGTACCTAAATAACCACCCCCAAAGGGGCGGAAGCAACAGGGGATCCCAGCACCCCTTCCAGGAGCCCCCAGCCTTGCTCCCCCAGTCCCTCTCCCCCACCTCCGCCCGAGGCGAGTTATGCCGCAACTCTTCTCTTGCCTTCGTGGACGGGGGCGCCCACCCCATCCTTGGTGCCTGCACGCCTCCGGGGGCTGAGGGTGGAGCGAGGAAATCTGGAGTCCTTGCCACCCTAGGGTGAGCCGTCTGCCCAGTTGGGTACTGAAGAGTTAATGCAGGGAGCCAGACCCCTTGGGATAGGGACGGGGTGGAAGAAGGGAAGGAAGACGTGCGGGACTTCGCGGGGTTGCCAGGGGTCAGTGGAGAGGACGGAGCCAGCCTTCGGAGGGGACGCGTCTTGGGAACGGGGCAGTGTCCATCTGGGGTGGGGGGGGCGGGGAAGCTAAGCACCCTGGCCGCTGTCTCCTAACGAATCGAGTGACCTTGGACAAGTGCCTTCCCCTCAAGGAGACTTAACTAAGTCTCACCTGTTCCGTGAGGACATTAGCTAGACAGTCTCTTAAGGCTCTCAACTTTTTTCTTTTTTGGGGCCACAACCAGAGTACTTCTGCCTCTGCACTCAGAAATTGCCCCTGGTGGTCTGCCGGGGGATGCTGGGGAGTTTGACGGACGCAAGGCAAGCCCTACCGCTGTACTATTGCTCTGGTCCGCTCTCAATATGTTTTGAGTGTGTAGGAGCCAGAGTTAAAGACTGCAGAGCCGGTTGAGTGAGGAGGGTCGCCTACTCCCTTTGGGCCACCCAACCACTCTGCTTTGCCCTTCGCCTCGTAGGACAGGCCAAAGGAAACTGATATTATATGTTCTTTCATGCATTCATTCGAACTGCGTCCATTCCGTGAACGGGCATATTAGGTACCGTACAGTGTGCCCCTGCTCAGAAATGAAATACACAATGTCCTACCTGCAGGGAGCACGGTGAAGGTGTAGGGGAGGATCTGGAAATGGGTCCTTAGGGTAGACTAGGATGGGGGTTACCCTCAGAATTCTACTGTGTGCCTTGGTACCACACTACTGACATTTCATAAACCAAGACAAAGGGAGGACTGGTTAACTCAGGGTCACCTGCCAGGGCAGAGGATTTGGCCCAAAGGGGAGAGAGTACATGCTTTGCATGTATGAACCCTGGTTCATACATGCAAATTTGCCACTGAGACCACATGGTCCTCCCAGCACTGCCAGCAGTGGCACCTGGAAATCAAGCTAGTGTTAGTCTCTACTTGCCGCCCAGGTTTGGCCCAAAGGAAAAATGAAAAAGATCACCTGATGGGGCCAGAGCGACAGTTCAGCCGGGTAGGGCATTTGCCTTGCATGCGGCTGACCCAGGTTTAATCCCCAGCATCCCATATGGTCCCCCCCAGCACCTCCAGGGAGTAATTCCTGAGTGCAGAGCCAGGAGAAACCCCTGAGCATCGCTGGGTGTGACCCCCCAAAAAATAAAAGATCACTAGTTACTCACACAGCTGGTCCTGGAATCTAGATATTTCCAATGCAGAAGTCTATGGGGATGGAAGTGGGGGATATGACCGAAAGGAAAGGAGGAAAGGATGGAAGGAGGGAAGGAAGAAAAAAGGGGAGAGGGAGGAGAGAGAGAAGAAATTCTTAGGCACACTCAGGGATTGATTGGCTTGAGACCTTCCCTGTCCTTTCCCTCCTCTGGTGCAAAAGAGTCACTGTCCCCCACACTCCCCAACACACATACACCCAACTCCTGGTCTTCCCTCTGGGTCCCACTCTTGGCGGTGAGGTAACCTGGCTCCCTGTCGCCCTGTCATTTCACAACTATTCAGCCTCACAGTCAAGGAATGTGACTCAGCAGTACAGCACTTGCCTTGCTTGTGGGAGGTCCTGGGTTCAATTCCTGGCAACACAAAAAAAAAAAATAAAAAAAAAAATGTGTAACTCAGGGCCAGAATAATAGTATAGCGGGAAGGCGGTTGCCTTGCACATGGTTGGGTTCAATCCCTGGCATCCTGTATGTTTCTCTGACCACCGCCAGAGATAATCCTGAGTGCAGAGCTAGGAATAACCCCTGAGCATTGCCAGACGTGACCCAAAAAAGCAAAAACATAAAAATAATGTGTAACTCAGAGACAGGATACTTCAATCCTAGTACTGCCCTCCCAAAAAAAGGAAGAAAGAAAGAAAAAGAAAGAAAGAGAGAGAGAGAAAAGAAAGAGAGAGAGAGAGAAAGAAAGAAAGAAAGAAAGAAAGAAAGAAAGAAAGAAAGAAAGAAAGAAAGAAAGAAAGAAAGAAAGAAGAAAAGAAAGAAAGAAGAAAGAAAGAAGAAAGAAAGAAAGAAAGAAAGAAAGAGAAAGAAGGAAAGAAAGAAAGGAAAGAAAGCAAGAAAGAAAGAACCTCAAAGGAACAACCCAGCCTTAGGGATGTAGGTCAGCAGTAGAGCATCAGCCTTGTATGTGTGAGGGCTGTGAGTTCAATCACAGGCATCAAAAAGCAAAAAGGAGCTGGAGGACTGGAGTGATAGCAGAGCAGGTAAAAGAGTTGCCTTGCATGTGGTCAACCCATGTTTGACCCCCACATACTGGGTATGGCCTACCAGGGAGTAATCCCTGCGCCCAGAGCCAAGAGTAAGTCCTGAGCACCGTTGGGTGTGGCCCCCAAACAAACAAAAACTCCAGAACTCTCCATCCTTCCTGACCCTCCCCAGGTCAGTGGGTCTACCCTGCCTGCCTTAATAGAGGCGCAATATAGCCTTAAGGAGGTGGGGTTGCCCTTAGCTCCCAGGATAGAGGAGGGAATCTCAGTTTGTTCCAATATACTCCACCTTTGTTTTTTTTTTTTTCCTTTTAGGTCACACCGGCGATGCTCAGGGGTTACTCCTGGCCCCTTCGCTCAGGAACTACTCCTGGCAGTGCTCAGGGGACCATATGGGATGCTGGGGATCGAACCCAGGCCGGCATGGGCCGGCGTTGCAAGGTCAACGCCCTACCCGCTGGACTATTGCTCCGGCCCCACTCCACCCCTTGTTTTGAGGGAAGTCCTGCCTCAAAGCCCAGTCCTCCTGCTCTCCTGGTATTAGCCTGTACTGCCGGCTCAGTGCTCTGCAGACTGCCCAGTGAACACAGCCTTGGCATAACCCAACCTAGAGAGAACCTTCACGGTCCCCATCCACTTTCCTCCTGTCCCCACCCCCACTGTCCTACCTCTCTCTTTTGCTTCAGGGACTTTGGGAGAGAGTTCGCCAACCCCAAGTCCTAACAGATGAAAGACAACAAACTCCCCCTCCACAACCCCAATCTCTGTTCCCAGACAATTCCCTTCCTTAGAAGCCCAGGGTGGGGCGGGGGCACTAAGACAAGCCAGTGGAAAACGCAAGCTGCCCAGCTGCTCACATAGCGTGAGATCTGTTTTGAAGATCGCCTGGGTGAACTGGACGAAAGTGGAGTCTCAGTCATACGGCAGTGAACAAAGAAAACACCAGCTGAGAATGGAACCCAGACAGGTCCAGCCGAGAGAAAAACGGGGCTGGAGAAATCAGAAGTCAGGACCGCTGATCATGCTGTGGCCTGAGGCAGAAATCTTAGGGTCATCTTTCCAGATGATTGCAAGGTCCGTTTTTCTGAAGACTCCCCTGCAAGTCTAGCTGGGAGGTGCGGCTGGACCCAGTGAGTGACTCAATGCTGACCTCAGGTGGCCAGAAGGAAGTACTGCCACATTCCTGTTAGTGTCCCTCACCTTTTCCTTAAATACAGCCTCTGTGAACAAGAGTCTGCACACAACCCTGGGTTCTTGCACCCTTGCAGAAGGCACATATGACCCAATCCCTCAGATGTTCTGCTGGAATTCGAGATGAGGGGAGATTAAATTTCAGATCAGGGATAAGAGAACCTGGCTTTGCACTACTCAACCTTGGCTAAGTCAACTCTGAAACTCAGGGCAGGAGCAATACTCAGGGCAGGAGCGTGTAGAGTGTTTGTTTGCCTTGCATGTGGCCGAGCCAGGTCCAATCCCGGTATCCTATAAGGTCCCCTGAGCACCGCCAGGAATAACCCTAAGCATTGCCGGTGTGACCCAAAAAAAAAAAACTCTCTGAAACTTCCTTTGCCGTGCCTTAAATGGGGGTGATAGTGCTGAAGTTTGAGCTCAAGTGTCTGGACTTGATGACTGCGCTTTTGCTCTGGCCTTAGGAGGGAGAGGAACTTGTTATGGGAGGAAGTGGAGAACATCTGAAGTCACACTGAGCCCAGAGGAAGGAGATTCTTCAGCTTCCTGGGGTTTTCCCCTCTGTCTTCTCTCCTCCTCCCTGCTCACACGGGCTCCTGCTTGCATCTCCCTTCCCCTGCTCTTCTCCGGCCCCTCACAACTCCCCCAGCTGCCTCCTCACCCCATGCTGTCCCCTTCCACTGGGTCCCACTGTGTGCCCTGAGTACCCTGTTCTCCTGTCTTTGTGCAACGCTCCATTTGGTGATTACCAGGAGTTTTCTGAAGACTGGGACTCCAGGGCCTGAGCGATAGCCCAGCGGGAAGGGCATTTGCTTTACCTGCCGGCGGCCTGTGCCGGCCGGGTTCGATCCCGGCATCCCATGGTCCCTCAAGCACGGCCAGGAGTAATTCCTGAGTGCAGAGCCACAGAGCCAGGAGTAACCCTGAGCGTCGCCGGGTGTGACCCCAAAAAAAAGCAAAAAAAAAAAAAAAAACTGGGACTCCAGGGCAAGTTTTTGGGGAGGGGATCTCTGGCTCTTCTAGGTCATTACTGCTACCACATGACTTGTTTTTGCTTTCAGCCTGGAGAACAATGTGGAAATCTCAGCGCAGCTCCATTCTTTTCATGTTCATCAAATGGAGTGGATAAAATGTGCATGGTGGGGCCAGAGCAATCGTACACTGGATAAGGCGTTTGCTATGCACGCCAGCCAGCCCAGGTTCCATCCCTGGCATTGTATAGGGGCCCCGAGCATCATCAGGAGTAATTCCCAAATGCAGAGCCAGGAATAACTCCTGAGCACTGATAGGTGTGACCCTTCCCCCCAAAAAATGAGTTGCATGGTGAGATAGCCATGAGTGGGAAGCTGGCAGGCAGCTCTCAACATATCAGCACATCAACACCCGCCCATATCAACAGCTTCTTTCCCTATCTCTCAGGGACCGCAGAAGGAGTGGTCCTTCTGACTGTTCTCTCGAAGGCATTGCCGGGTCTCCATATGATGGGAACTGGAGGGGAGAGAATAAATCATGATTTGCAGCTCACGACGTGGGTGGGGCTTGCCCGTGCCTTCCCAAGACTCAGGAAACCAGGAAGGAGGAGAAAAAATATGCTGGTTTGGAGCTGGGACTGCAGCTGACCTTCAGCAGAATGTGACCCAGCACGCCTAGGGCCTCCCTCACCCTGGCCCCACCATGAGGAACTAAATTTCCCACAGGGAGTAACCTGATGTGGTAACCACCAGTCTGTGTTTTTTTGCCGGTGAGAAACAGCTTTTTTTAGATATTTGTTATTTATTTTTTTTGATTGATATTTTTTAAAGGAGCCTAAGAAAGAAAAAAGAGAGAGAGAGAGAGAGAGAGAGAGAGAGAGAAGGAGGCGAGGGAGGGAAGGAGGCAGGGAGAGGGGGAGGGAGGGGGGAGGGAGGGAGGGAGGGAGGGGAGGAAGGAAGGAGGGGGGGGGAGGAGGAGGGAGGGAGGGAGGGGAGGAAGGAAGGAAGGAAAGGAAGGAAGGAAGGAAGAAGAAGAAAGGAAGGAAGGAAGGGAAGGAAGGAAGGAAAGGAAGGAAGGAAAGGAAGGAAGGAAGGAAGGAAAGGAAGGAAGGGAAGGAAGGAAGGAAAGGAAGGAAGGGAAGGAAGGAAGGAGAAGGAAGGAAGGAAAGGAAGGAAGGAAGGGAAGAGTATTTTCCTCCTGGGTTCTGAGTCATGCCCGCAGTGCTCAGAGAGGCTACTCCTGGCTCTGTGCTCAGGTATAACTCCTGGCGGGTGCTCAGTTCCGGGAAGCAAACCCAGGTCTGTCCCTGAATACAAGGTAAGTGCCTTAACCTCCGCCTATCTGTCTGACCCAGTGTCTCCACGGTGCCCTTACCCCAAAAAGGCCTGGGAAGAACCTATTTCTGGGCGGGCGATAGCCTAGCGGGTAGGGTGTTTGCCTTGCACACGGCCGGCCCATGCCGGCCTGGGTTCGATCCCGGCATCCCATATGGTCCCGAGCACCGCCAGGAGTAATTCCTGAGTGCAGAGCCAGGAGAAACCCTGAGCATTGCCAGGTGTGACCCAAAAAAAAAAAAAACTATTTCTGGGAAAAAAAGTCTTGTCCCCAGTTCTGTGTGATCTAGGACTTGTTTTTTTTTTGTTTTGTTTTGTTTGTTTTTTGCTTTTTTGGGTCACACCCGGCAATGCTCAAGAACTCTACTCTGGAAATCCCTGGCGTGCTCCGAATATGAGATGCTGGAGATGAACAACGGCCGAGCTCAACGCCGCGTGCAAGGCAAATGCCCTACCCGCTTCAGCTCCCGCCTGATCTGAGACTTGATACAGGAAGAATCCGGGACCCAAAGGAAGAACTGCTCCCTTAAAGACAGCAGAGGGGTTGGAGCGATAGTACAGGGGTAAGCCTTTGTCATGCACATAGCTGACCCAGGATTCATCTGGGCATACAGTCCCCAGAGCACTGCCAGGAGAGATGCCTGAGTACAAGACACGAGTAATCCTGAGCATTGTCAGGTGTGGCCTCCAAAGCAAAAAAAAATAAAATAAAGGCAGAGAAGGGAGTTAGCTCTTGGCACCATAATATAAATAAATTAGAAAGATAATTATAAGAGTTTTCCTAAGCAAACTTCTGACATTGGGAGATGAAAAAGTAAAATAAATGCAGAGAAATTGGTGGCGGACAGGAAACTGTTTTACTTCCCTCCACCCATGTGCTCTCAATAGGTACCCAGGGTCTCCACACCATCCCTGTTACCCCAGAAAGCTGCCTGAGGAAAGCCTATTTTAGGGCAAGAGTGATAGCACAGTGGGGAGGGCATTTGCCTTGCAGGTGGCCAACCAGGTTCATCCCCAACAACCCACATGGTCCCCCCCAAGCACCACCAGGAGTAATTTCTGAGTGTAGGAGCCAGGAGCAACCACTGAGCATTGCGGGGTGTGACCCAAAAGAAACAAAAATGTCTTATCCCCTTTGATACAATGTGTGAACTGTTAATAAATCCTTTAAAAACAGGGGCGGGGGGGCGATAGCCCAGTGGGTAGGCCTTTTGCCTTGCATGTGGCGCTGACCCATGCCAGCCTGGATCATCCCATATGGTCCCCAAGCACCCTAGGAGTGATTCCTGAGTGCAGAGCCAGGAGAAACCCCTCAGCATTACCAGGTCTGACCCCCCAAAATAACAAACAACAACAAAACAAGTTAATTGGAGGAGCTGATGAGATATGCGTTGAGTAAGGTGCTTGCCTTGCTCATCTAAACCCAGGTTCGATCCTCACTATGCCAAATGGTTCCCCCCAAACCCAGTGGGAGTGATTCCTGAGCACAGTCAGGAGTAAGCCCTGAGCACGGGCAGGTGTGGCCCCCAAAATACAGAATTAATAATAAAAATTTTAAAAAGTAAAATTAAAACGAGTGAGGTGGGCGCTTGAGACGGAGACTATCTCATGTAGGACACGTGCCTCAACCATCCGTGGTCCTGATTCTATTCTGGCATCCAAACAAATCAAAGGAAAGGAAATAATGAATGAATGAAACCTGAAGGCATGGAGGAAGTGAAGAAAGACCGCCTGGAAAGAATGGAGAAGGAAGAGAAAAGAATGGGTGCGTGCACGCTCGGAGGATGGAGGGGCGAATGGATGAATGAACGCACAGTGAGTCAGGGCCCAGTAACCTGACTCGCGGGGGCGCGGGGCGGCTGGGGACGGGGGATTCCAGGGCGGGGCCTCGGCCGGGAGCGCCCGTCAGGGGCGGAGCAGGGCGGCGCGGCCGCGTCAGGAACTGGCTGCCCAGCTGCAAGCTACCGGTCGCTGCTCCGGACCCCCTGCCCCCTCTGAGCCGCGTCCGCTCCTCGCTGCCCCCAGGAGCCCCACAGAGGAAAGAGGCCCCTGGAGGCGCGCGCCGCTCCGCACTTGGACCTACAGCCCGGAACGGCGGTGCGGAGCAACCAGAGCACGTGGACCGGCACCTCGGGCATGTCGGAGGCGCGGAAGGGGCGGACGAGGCGGACGAGTCAGTATGACTCGGGCATCGAGTCTCTGCGCTCCCTGCGCTCCTCCCGGAGTCCCCGCGGCCCCGCCGCCCCAGGACCCCGGAAGGTGGCGGCCCCCGGCCCTGTCTTCCTCCCAGGACCCGCCGACGACGAGACGGTGCCGAAGGAAGACCCAGATGGGGAGCAGGCTGACTCCACCTACGGCTCCGCGTCGCTCACCGATCCCTGCCCAGGGGAGCCCCGAGACAAAGACCCCAGCCAGGGCTCGCCGCGCCCCATGCCGGAGCACTGGGCCCTCAGCGGCTGGAAGCGCTCCACATCTCCGAGGACGGGACACGTAAGTGAGGGTCAGCCCGAGGAGAGAGCCCCTTCCTGGCCAGGCTGACTCGTGTCCCCGGACACTCCCTCAGTGTGCCCCCAGGCCCTGCCCTAAGGGGGCAGTCCCCACACCGCTGAGCTCCCCACATTTCACGCTCAGCCTACCATACCAAAGCAAGGACCAGCCGGGCCAGCTCGGGAAACGCTGCTGTGGTCTCCCTGCCAGGCTTTTAGGGGTCCCTGAGAGCACCTGCAAGCGCAGCAAGCGTCTGGCGCCCTCCCGGTAACCCACCCCCTAGGAAGAGAAGAGTCCCCTGACCAGTCCAGCAGACCAGTTTCTAGCTAGGGACAGGCAGCTCTATTTCCTCGAGACCTGGGGTTTCCAGCCCATGACCTCAGAAAGCCCAGCCCTGGAGCAAACGGCGCCAGTTACAGGTTACCAGTGGGGGCTAGAAAGCTGAGGTGGGGTTACCGCCAGGTGCAAGAACTGGAACACCAGCGTGGGGGTGCAGCCAGCTCTCAGCCCCGGCTCACTGCCTCCTCTGAGAGAGAAAGGGGAAGTGAAGGCTGGAGGCAGTGTTCCTGACACCCTCTGCCGCCTGAACCCCCAAACCCCCTCTCACTCGCTCAGGGCTGACTCCCTCCCTGGCCTTTTCCACCGTCAGCCGCCCCTGGCACACTCTAGCTGGCTGGCCCTGGGGAGTGCCAAAGGCCATTGGGGTGAGGGCAGCAGCTGTGTGTGGTCTTGCCCTAGGGAGGAAGAAAGCTTTGACTAGAGATGGGGGTCTGCTGGGGGCTAGGGGTGAGGCGAGAGAGAATGGGTGAATGAGGGAATAGCAGGGAAGCCCCCCAGAGGAAGCCTGAGGTATCTGTGCTGACCTGGAGTTCACAGATGCAACCTGGACACCCAGTGGGGACACAAGGAGTGACCCCAGGCCTTTTCCTAGTGCTCTGGGCCCGCATCACTGCGGTACCCCAGCCTAGAGCCCCATTCTGGGGTTGCTTTTTACTGAGAACTGCCAAGGGCAGACCTTTGATCCTGGAATGGGGAGCCTGGGGAGGAGTGTGAGCCTCCCTTTCCGCTCAGCTCAGCTTTGTCTTCTCTCTAGGGGGGAGTCAACTGTGGTGGCCAGACTGGGAGAGAGAGGTGGCAGTGAATCCCTGGGGATCCCCAGGAGGAAGGGGGTACGTTCTTCCCTGGGAGGCTGTCTGGGCTATGGGATCTATGGGAACTAGGAGAGAGGAAGTGGGAGGAGGGACGAAGGCTGGGAAGAGAGGAGAGGGGAGGTGTCTGCGAGGTGTGACCAGAGAACAGCCCTGCCGAGGGATTTCCAGCTGAGTTTCCTCCTACGCTCTCACTCCTGGCCCTACCTGCCTGCCCTCTAGCCAGGACGTGGGCTGACCTGCCCCCTCACCCCTGTGTCAAGGCAGCTGTCCCTGGCTTAAACCCTCCAGCTCTGGCTATAGTCTTATACCTGATGCGGGAAAGCCCCAGCACGGAACTTCCCTCCCCCAATGGCCCAGCCACGCACCCTGGCCCTAGATTTGAGGGCTCTTTGTCCCTGATAAACACATGCTCTGCAGAGCACAACTTTGCTTGAGAGGTGCATGGAGGAGCCCTGAAGGTCGAGGTCCCCTGCCACCCTATCAGTACTGGGTAGTGGGGTCCCTCATGCACCCTCTGGAGGGCGACCATGCTGTTTGGTCTCCTGGGGTCTCTTTTAGGAATTTGGTTTCCTCTGCCTTGGAGCGAATAATACTGAATTGCTGGTGGGGACAGGGGCCCCATTTTTGGCTTCTCTGCCCCCACCCCCAACCCTGCCCACAGGGACATGGACTACCGGGTCAGCAAAAGCCTCCATGACCCCTCTCTTGCTTAGCTTTCAGCTGCAGCTGGTCTTAAGAGGGGGGTTTGAAGGGGGGAGCCAGGCCCAAAGGCTTCACTGGAAGCTCCTGTCCCACCCACCTGCCCACACTCCGCCCAGCCAGGCACTCCGGAAGGCCAGAGAACTCACATCCAGGCTCCTGGTTTTCTGTCCCAACCCTGACTTCCTGGTCCAAACTCTCTCTTCTGCGTCTCTCCTGTGGGTATGACTTGAAAGCCATGTGTTCCTTCAGCCCTGGGATACATCCCTCCCCCCAGACCCATCCTCTCTTACTAACCTTGCCTTCTGCCACCACCCCCCCACCAGGCTGTCCACCTGGCAGTGATTTATGAGGCCCGGCTGTGCTGCTCTGTTGCCTGGCTTTGCTGCCCCAGGAGGTCCTAGACATTCAAGAACAACCTCTACCAATTGGGTGGAGGAGCAGGGAGACCCAGATAACCATCTGCCCAGGGGCTAAGCGTAGGGCACTTGCTGAAAAGTACATGTGAGGCCCCTGACTGGAAGTCAGGACCAGAGATGGAGTTAGACACAGCCCTGGACCCAACGTGAATTCTTTGTACGGAGCAGGGACTCCAACTTACACAGCCAGATGGCCCAGTGCTGACACCTCCTCACCCGCGACAGGCGGATGAAGGCAGCCGTGGGAGGAGTCCCCAGAGGGGGTGCTGGCGAGAGCTGCCGGGTGGGGAAGCTGCCTCTTTAGCTCCCTCCCATCCAGGGAGAGCAGGGCTCTTACCAAGGAGAAGCTCCGAAGACCTGACCCTGCTGTCCATTTTCAGGATCTGAGGGACACACCAGCAAAGAGCAAGGGAGGCTGCTTTCCTCCCCACAACTTCCCAGGGTAGGGGATGCTAGAGCTGGTAAAGGGATAAAGGGGAGGTTTCATTTGTGTGGAATTCGGGCCGGAGACTTTGAACTGGCCTCAGGGCGCAGGAGAATTACACAATGGGAAGGTGATTGCACCAAGCCAACCTGGGTTCCATCCATGGCATCTATGGTCCCTGAGCACATGCAGGAGTGATTCCTGAGACCTGAAGCGGGAGGTAACCTAGAGCAGTATTGGGTGTGACCCAAAGAAAGACAAAGAAAGAAAAGAAAGCAGCAGCTATCCTCGAGGTCATTGGCAGCTGAACATTTTTTACAACATACTCGTTCCCAGCGGGGAGGCTGGGATATGTACCACAGTGGCCCTGTGACCCTCTCTTTGTACTTACCACGGGCAGCGCTCCATCTAGCTGTACATCTAGAATAGCCAGGTACAGTTCGGGCCTGGCGGTGCTCAAAGGGGCCGGCTTGGTGTAACCTCCAGGACAGCGGGACACAGCCCCTGCATGTGGCGTGCCAGCGCCAGCATCCTGAATTGTGCCATGCCTGCTGGAGAGCACAGCCAGAAACCCGGCAGAGGTCACCTCACTCCCTGGACCTCCGCTGCAAAACTGGCAAGGTGCCGGGGGCAGCCTCAGGGAGCGTGGGGGAGGGGAGGGAGGGCACTGGAGACAGGGAACCGCTCTGCTGAAGAGGGTTGTAACACTCCATGGCTCTACCTCCCAAGCAGACACAGACATGTCAGTCCATCTCCACTAAACGAGTGGAATAGATATGATCTTTGAGTAGACTGAGCACCTACTACTGCACAGAATTTAACCTTGACCTCATTGGATTTTAGTAGCATATTACTGAAAGGGACGGGAGCAATGGCACGGCAGGAGAACATTTGTCTTGCCATGAACGACCGGGTCAGATTACAGCATCTCAAATGATTTTTGTGTAGCACCACAAGGAAATTCCTGAAATGTTCAGGTGTACAGCTCCCTGAGCATCTTTCAGATCTTGACCCCCAAAAAAAATCGTATTTGGGGTTGAACCTGAAGTACCCAACGGCTTAGGTTGGGTACTTGCCTTTCATAATGAGCCAGACTGATTCTCTTTCCTTTTACCGCATAGAGATTCCCCTAGTAACACTGTCAAGGAGTAGTTCTTGAGTGCAGAGCCGGGGTAACCTAAGTATCACTGGTATGGCCAAAAACCAAAACCAAGAATAAAATAAATCTGGGAGCCAGAGTGATAGTTCAGCAGGAGGTCATTTGCCTTAGTTACTTAGCTGACCCGGGCTCGATCTCCGGCATCCCATATATTACCTGAGCACCCCTTAGAAATGAAATTCCACGAGTGCAGAGCCTACAGGCATTACTGGGTGGACCCAAAAAAAAGAAAAAAAGAATAAAATAAATTTATTACATCTTTAGGTGGTAAGAAGTGCCAGGATCAAGACCGCGACTCATGCACATAAATCGTGTGTTCTTCAGTGAGGCATACTGCCCACCGGACTTTCCCCAATAGTAGAGGTTAGGGCTGAGGGCGAGAGCTCAGTTTTTTTTCAGTTGCATTGAGGGCCTTCTGCATATCAGATGCTGTTCTAGAATCTCTTTGTTTCTGGGGACAGAACAGCCATTGAGGAGCCCAGGCAATAGTACAGTGAGGAGGGGAGTTTGCCTTTGCATGCAGCGGACCAGGTTCAATCCCAGCATCTTAAGATCCCTGAGCCTGCCGGGGAATAAACGGCTCCTGGAAGTGCAGAGCCAGGACCAACAGCTTTTTGAGGCGTCGCCAAGTGGCGGCAAAGAAGAGCAGCAACAACAACCAGCAAAAAATAAGCAAAAACAGAACCAGTAGGAACACATAAAAGTAAAAATGTCCATTACCACAAGATCATTAAGACACAGTAAAGGAGTGTGGCCTGTTGCCGTCAAGGGCCAGAGTGAACACATGTTTTTTTGCATGTAGAGGCCAGAGTTGGTCTCTGCTTTTCCCACATGCTGTCTGAGCTTTGCCAGGGTGAGCCCCAAGCACTCCAACATGAGAATCTACACTTTACTCCCAATAAATAAACTGAGTAGCAAAGAGGAAGGGACCTCCATTCCATTCTGCTCTTTCCCCCTTTAATCTGCTATAGGAATACAGTCTGAATGTTTATACAGTAGGTTAAAGGGAAACGCAGGATAAACTGGAAGGGGATTTTGGTTTGATATCATGTTTAAATAGGGGAGACAGGATATCCAAGTAGTCCCAGTGACTTCCAAGGAGGTCAGGAATGTGAGTAGATCTCAGTTCTCTAAGCAAAGAGCAGGGGTCCAGGCCAGGAGGACATAGCAAAATGGATGCCGGAGGAGCAGAGGAGGTGGAGGGAGGCTGGGGGTGGCGCAGATCTGGAGAGGTCTGAGGGTGGCTTGTAGATGGGCCTTGGGGGGTTGAGTCTCAGAGAAGGAAGGGTGTGGGGGGAGAGGGGCGGCGATAGAGTGTGTCCGCGCAGC
Source organism: Cryptotis parvus (assembly GCA_021461705.1). NCBI lineage: Eukaryota > Metazoa > Chordata > Mammalia > Eulipotyphla > Soricidae > Cryptotis > Cryptotis parvus. Next base: position 22,313 of record JAJIBD010035937.1, read on the forward strand.
AGCCTGTCCCTTGAAAGCGTGAAGCTTTATGAACGTTGTGATAATATGACTGAGAGGTGGAAACTTTGAGTCCTTTCCCCTCCGACTTTTGAGGGTTTGGGAGGTTTGCTAACAGTCCTGTGACCGAGGCATTGAAATTAGACGATGAGTCCCTCGAGAGGGCTGAGAGTATAGAAGGTCTCGGGAAGAGAGGAGCCAGGTGAGGTGGGTGCGCGTGATGATCAAGCCCTGCGCCCACCCCCAGGTCTAACTTGTCTCCCACATCGCCACCTTGCAGAGAGATCGGAGGCTGATGGAACTCCTGCTCCGGAACGGAGCTGATATTGACTCACGCAGGTGAGGCGGCCAGTCAGGGCGCCCAGCCGGCCCGCCCTCCACCTGGAGCCCCGGACCCAGCTGGCTCCCTCTGGGTGCTCTTGGCTCACCTCCTCCTGATCTCCTTCCTTCCAGGAGGGCACGAGAGGTGGAAAAAGAGGCAAGCCGTTACACCTGGCCGTGGGGGACCCAGGAGCGGGGTTTGGTGCAGTTCCTGCTACAGGCTGGCGCCCGGGTGGATGCCCGCATGTCAGCGGGTGCCGCCCCTTCACCTCGCAAAACAGGGCGAGGCCTCAGCAGCATATCGCACGTCCACTCTGTGAGGCAGGGCTGTTTGACTTCGCTGCTGCGGAGATGTGGAGGGATGAGACCCTGGGACCTAGCAGAGGATGTGAGGCCTGCACACCACTGCCCAGGGACCACCCCACACCCTGCCCTAGAGGGCCACTGAGTTAGGAGTCCCAGGTGGAGTCGTGGCTCTCTCACCAACTCTAGGAAGCTTGAGCAGCCCCTTACTACACCACCGGACCCCATATAAGCTCCCAGAATCCCTGGAGATGAGGACAGTTAAGGGTGTCTGCATGGGGACCAGAGGTATGGCAGTTCAGTGCTCCTCTTCTGTAAATGGTTTTGCCGCGTGAGCAGTGTGGCTCAGGTAATCGCCATTCCTGGAATCAAAGCTAAATGAGAGATTTCTTTGCAGGCTTTCCTGCTTCCTGCGCCCCTTCCCTAAAATCAAGCTTACAACAGACCCATAGACTGCTCGCCTCCTAGGTGCTCCGCCAAGCTTTTTTTCCCAGCTTGTTTCCTCCCATGAAGACTCGTCTGAAGAGAGCGGTTTGAGGCTCTTTTCATGTTCCTGAATCAACCAGATGCCATTGGGCTACATTGGCACGTGACAGGGTCCAATATAAGGTGTTACTGGGCGCCAGCTCAGAGGCGCAATCAGTGAATAGCAGGATTCAAGTGATCAAGTGAAGTGAAGAGCAGTCTATGACTTTTAAGGGCTCTCACACTCCCAGAGGAGCCCTGTTTTGTGTATTATAAAGCATAAACAACAATTTAATAGAGAACATAGGGGTCTAATCCAGAAAAGAAAGTCAAACGGCAAATACCAAATGGTGTCTTGCATTAACAGCAGTTGGAGTTAGGAGACCAAGAAATGGGAGTCACTTTAATACGTTTTCCATCTGGTGTCAGTCCTCAGGGGCATTAGGCGGGAGCCCGTTTTGTGAATGAGGGAAGAAATTGTTCCTAGTACCCCAGCTCCTATTTGGATGGGAGGAAATGGCCCCATGGTTCTCCCCAGCCTCCCTTCCGCCATGGCCACCTTTACCATGGGCTCTGACCCTGCCGCTCTCTCTTCTCTCCCTCAGCCCCTTGCTCTTTTGCCCTTGGTGACCTGAAGATCTCCGGAAGCCACTGCGGTGTGCTGACTGAAGCCAGGGAGCAGGCTCCGGGGCCTGCCTTGCTCCTCCAGAAGCCGGGAGCCACAGCTGCGCGGTTCGCTTCCAGGCGATCCCCTTCCTGTACCCCAGGACTGCCGAGGACAGAGCCAATAGCTAGCAGGCTGAGCAGAGAGGCGGAACCGCGAGGCTGGTCTGGAAGGCGTGTGGTACTGGTGGCCGAGAATTGGGAACAAACCGCTTTAAGCCTCTCCGCCCCCTCAGCCCTGGATGACCTCAGCGAAAGCGGTCCGCCTCTTGGGTGGGCGTTCGGGCCTCGGTTTCACCGTGTTGGGTCCGGCCTGAAACTGCCAAAGGTGCAGGAAAGCATGGATGCCACCATGTGTGGGGGAGAGACTGAGGAGCCTGAGGGATTACACCTCATGGCTGAGAACTCTCACTGAAAGGACTTTCACACAGGAGCCCCCCGGAAGGCCTAGCCGCTGGGGAAGGAACAACGAATGACACAACACTAAAACTTCAGACACTCTCGCAGTTGTTTTTGCTACATGCATGTCTGTGCGTTGAGAAATTTTAAGACCCAGGCCCTGTACTGATGTGTGAGGTGGCAGCCAGGGGAAGGCTGGGGCCTTTGCTGAGAGACAGAGGAACCCACAGTCCTCAGGCCTTTCTGTGGGAACGCGAAGGCGCCAGAGAGGAGGGGAGGGTCCCAGGGAAGCCTTCCCGAGACATAAACTCTGGAGAGCCTAGAGCAGAAGGGCTGGCCTGGAAAGGGCGACGAGCCTCCACGTAACATTTAATGGACTTTTCCTTTCATTTCACATGTTTGAGGGCCCTTTTGGTCAGGCTACTTGAGGATGAAAGAATATGGGGGAATAAATCAATAGCGTCTGGTCCCTTAGTGCTCAACCTCACGAGCCAGGCAGGCATTCAAGAAGCGTTCAATAAAAACGGTAGTGGTGCGTTGAGGTACTGGAGAAGAAAGAGCAGAACGGTGGACTATGGAGTGGGTGCAGGGCCCGTGTTTTGGGCCCAGGAGGCCTCTCAAAGCAGCCATATCGAACAGAAGCTGAGTAAGGGTGGGGAAACGTTGGGGGAAGTCTTTGGTGCGCTAGAGGAACAGAGCAGGCCAGGGGACTCTACGAGGAGTGGGTGAGTGGGCGAGATAGACTGGGGGCCAGGTCATGCAGAGCCTCCCGAAGGTCAGGGACAGGGAGAGGGATCAGAAGGGGGCGGGGGACGGAGGCAAGAGCCAGCAGAGGAAACTGCAGCCAGGGAACACCATATATTTATTTTCGTGCCAGGAAACGAGGCAAACTGCAGCATGAGGAAGTGCTGGGGTCTCCAGGAGAGTTACCCTGTGTCCACTGTCCCTAAGACGGTCCCCCAAAACCTCGCTGGCAGGCTGTTGGCGAAAGCTGAGGCTAAGAACAGGGAGATTAGTTGGGTGCTAGTACTTGCCCGGCCCAGAGGCGCCGCCCGCAGGCATCGACCGCGCGAGAGGCCGCTGTGTGCGGCGGCGGCGGCCGGGGCGGAGATGGCCGGGAGGGAGGCAGGAGAGAGCCAGCACTTCCCGCTGGCCGCGCTCCACTGCCGCTGGAAGCGCGGCGGCGGGAAACAGAGGAGAGTGCGGCCCGAGAGGACCTGCATTCCCCCGGCCCCCTCCGCCCCACGAGCCGGGAGCCATGGGTGCCAGGTGCGGGCAGGGTGGGCTACTTGGGGGCGCCGCAGGCTCACGTGACCAGGCCCCAGGCCATGTGACGGGGATCCGGTGCGTCCCCTGCTGTCCGGGTTGCAGGCCCGCTGACCCGGAGCCATGGGGGGAGTCTTGGGGAGGGGGGTTGCGGCGCACGTTTCCACAAGGAGGATTCGGGCGTCCGGGCGGAGCATCCAGAGTCCCACTTATCGCTCCAGGAATCCGCGGGCGAGGGGGATCAGGGGCGCCGCCTTTTGGCCTGAGCTGCCGCTGGC